>JAJMKR010000114.1:20587-76559 GCA_030563945.1 Geotrichum australiense | reverse complement strand
AAAAAAAAAAAAAAAAAAAAAAAAAAAAAAAAAAAAAAAAAAAAAAAAAAAAAAAAAAAACTGTGAGCTACTACTGTCTGTGTATGTGTACGGTACGTGCCAAATAGATTTTATCCGTCGTCCTCCATTGATTTGAACTTTGAATCAAACTGTACGGAAGCTGCAACTAAAATAGAATAATTTTTTTATTTTTTTATTTTTTTTATTATCGATTCTCAGCTAAAAAGTATGCAAACTGTTTCTTATTCTGACTGAAAATCAATAATTCAATCTACAAAATGTAACAGTGCCAAATCCCATCTTCCTCCTATTTTACAAAAACACAATCATCCCACACTTTACTCTTCTCACACTCAGAGAAAAAAATTAAAAAAATAGGCATCACCTCGTTATCTCTGTGCATTTACTTCTACCCTATGTTTACGTGTTTTTTCTGAGAGAGAGAAATGCAAAATATGCCCATTTCTATCTAATACGTGTGTGCACGAATATGTGTATGTTTCTGTACAGAGCTAAATAAGCTTGGTATCCCAGAATCAGTTTAGCTCAAAACTAATATGGAAATAGGCTATACAACTCAACTAGGGAATTCAGTAACAAAAAAAAAAAGAAAATTGAAAAATGATGAAATTATCATAGAAAAGAAAGATGGGGGAAAAAGAAAAGAAAAATTCATAATTCGTTACTTTTTTTTTACTTTTTTCTTCCTAGCACACAGCCAAACAAACAAAATGTGGTGTCTTCCTCAAAATAAAAATTAAAAAGAAAGAAGAAAAAAACCATATTTTCCACCACATAGTCCATGTTTAGTTACTCTTCTACACATTAAAACCTTAGTAATTCGTTACAACAACAACAACAACAACACGCATGTTAATTTAAACATGCATTCGCCTACAGCCAGCACAACTCTGGCTTTGTGCTGGAACCACTATAAAAGTAGCTGTAGTAGTAGCTGTAACCACAACTGTTCTTGTGTAAGTTCAATTTAGGTTGCAGTGGTTTTTTGTAGTGACATACCGTATATTTGAGTTTGTGTAGTAGATTCATTTATTTACTAGTAGTAAACTTGTATCTATAGTAATTACAAGGGTTTGGCCGGGGGCATGGTCTTTGTATTGAAAACGTTACGAGTTAATTATGGCGAGGGTCATGCCAATTCGAGTAGAAAGTAGTGATGATTATTGTTTACAATACTCCAATTGACTGTACTAAAGTGCTGATCTTGTACTACGTATATTTGTGTACGCTCGGCACATATAGTCCATAACTGTGGTTCCGAGCTCCACATAGGTAAAAAGTCCTCCACTATCTGAGTACCGTAAATACTCTTGGCTTTTTTTTTTTTCTATTCTTCTTCGATCCAACTCATACGCAATGCATCTATTTACTCGAATGCTGCGGGCTCTGGTTCTAATGGAAAACACTTGTACATAATGATATACGCTCATACATGAAGCTATTTTGTGGAATGTTGGTGATACACATCTAAATGGTAAAATTTAGTCTAGAAGTCATAATCTCATTTCATATCATAGCTGTAAGCTAGGTTAAAAAGCCTCCATCGCCTTACCGTTGTGACTGCAAAAGTACAGTACGTACAAACATTACCCGAGGAAAGGAAACAACTCAACTGCGCTGAATCTCTACACAACATATTATAGAGTTTATTCATTTCTTGTTCCTTTTCGTTCCCTGAAAATAAATTCAATTTAACTTACATACCACCGGTATCTCTGTAAATTGGGCCCGACGTTATTCGTGTATTTATAATTAAACTCTGCAAAGGCGTATGTCTATCTAACGGTCGTTATCACAACAACCCATCTACAGTATGTGTATATAAAATAAATATACAATCTCTTCTATCTTTTGCAATAATCATTTCTGAACCCTTGACTTGGGCCAGAAAAGAACCAGTACAAACAACACAAACTAGAGAATAGACCATTCAATGAAAACTATATCAAATTTATGTATAGTTAATGGTATTACTGTACGTAAATACACAAGAAATCAGCAAGCTGTGACCAAGAATTTGCTGCCAACCAATCCAATCCAAACATTCGTCATATCTACACATATTTGCCATATGAGTATAACTTAAGTTATGTGTGTATGACAAGGTCATACCATAAAAACATGGTTTTACCTCTGTTTTCTGGCTGTGTCCCAAGATACCAAGGTGTCCTTGTCCTTATCCTTGAACTTGGACTTGTAAGATGCTTGCTACAGCAATTCTTTTTAGTTTCCGTCAGCTAAATTCAAGCTTCTCGGTAAACAAACTTTTTTTTAGTTCAACTCACCTCAACTCAATGCTCAATAAAGTCGTAAACTAAGGTTCGTACAGCCAGATTGGTATCTACCACCGCGTACCGTGGAGCATACGACAAAGTTCAAGAGACGCGATTTGACTGGTCTTGCGTTGTAGAGTGAGAGTGGTTGTTGGGTTTTTGTGGGTGAGGCCTGGGATAGATAGATAGATAGATGGAGTTTGATTGTGCTCAGGGTTTTGGTGTTTGCAGGTGGACGTGTGGGGGATTCTCATGGGAGAAACGTGTACAAAATGCATGATGTTGTTCTATCAGTCTATGTATATGCAAACTGAGCAGAAAAAATTAAATAGCCTACAGTCATTATTACTGTTAGTCCAGGTTTGTCAAGTAAAGAGTATAAATTGAAGAGCTGTCGCCTCGTAGTTTCTCAGATCCTGGGCCTTTTCATCTAACCTAGGCTTTAACTGGCCCTGCTCAAGATGCTACTATCCGATTTCAAACAAACAAACCCGACTTTGCCCACTACAACGAAGTAGTTCCACCATGTCTTATGCCATCGCTCACCATTCGTTCATTTTATTTTTGTTTCGCTACACTTCAGTATATAGTACCCGTAATGTTATATTTGGCAGTGTGAGACACCGAACTGTCCATATTATACTTTCTTCATACACATTTTTAAGTCTTTTTTCAAGACACAAAGTATGAAAGAGTAAGTTCAAACACGCATAATATTATGTACCCTGTTTTAGTTATGTGTCTACCGGATCGCACTTTATTTTTTTTCTTCTTTATACGCCGGATGCGAACATATTGGGTCTACAAAAATGAATCATCATAGCATAATATGAGCTACGTTGTCACCTTGTTTTTTGTTTGTTGTTGGCAGCAGCCACGGTGTGCGCTTGGCTAGTTCGGTTCTTGTTTGGGAAAAGGTTATGACATTGTGAGACTTTACAAACTCATGAAACCAGCGATCAGCAAAATAAGTTTGGAATGGTTTTTTGCCTACCGTAGAACGTACTGTGCGGTTCGTGATTCAAACTTCGGAGGTCGCTTGCCTGTATAGCCACCCATTGCCCAGCTTACGTAGGAGTGCGGGTCAATAGCTTACCGGCCGGTAAATATAAATTTGTTGTTACTCAGGTTATAGTTGTGACAAAATGGTGTGTGGGCCTGCCGGCGTTGTGGCCACTGTATGAAAGTGAAGCTAAACAGTCCATATTCTGGACTTATTAGTGTTGGTAATTATGTATGGAGATAGATAGATAGAGCTATACTGGTACTAATTACGTTGATACACAGCATGAACGGAGTTGATATTGGTGTAAGGACCAGTGGAAGGGAGACGGTCCTTTGGCAACAGTGTAAGAACTTAGCTTGAAAGTTACCAGAATAAACCCTCCAATGCTCGACAAATCGCATCACTCGTCCCAGTTCATCGCTACCAGTACCAAACTATTATTTCAATAATATACACCCTGTAATGTCGTAAATTACTGCAGTGCGTACAGTACTTACTTCACGATACACAATTTATTTGATTCGAAATTGTGGTATTGGCTTCTTGTCTGAACTGGTAGATAGCCATTGCACGCTAACGTTGTTTGCATCTCTATTCCAAGCTCAACAAGCAACCGATCACCAACGCTGCCAACTCACTCTCCAGTACTGTCTAGAGCAAACAAAAACTAGTATTGGCATTCAGACTTGTCTGTAGTTGACAATCCTTCAGACTGTACAGTGCTTGTGCTGTTGATTTTAGTAGTATAGTACACGTTCTAGTATTTGGAGCTTACAAATCCACAGAATAAACGAAAAATCAGGTTTTTCTCTTTACACCATTCACGATCTTCAAACAAAGACAATTCATCCCAATAAAGACGATCTTTTAATTATTTTGTTGGGGTGAACCGTACCTTTAAAGCATACCAAAAATTTCATCCCACACCAAGGTTTTAACCCATTTCGTCCACACACCTTTCTCATCAGTCGGTCACCTGTTTTAGTTTTTTTGTCTCTATATAAGTTACTAGTAGAGAGAGACAGTTTGGCACGACCGTTCTGGGATTAGGTCCATGTACGTTCCCATCTATCCATATCCCCTCCCTTTCCTCCGTTCTTTTCAATTCTTCCGTGTCAATGGGAAAAGAAACTCTCAATTATGGTATAGGAAGTTGGGGGTGGTTGGAGCGAGTGGGATGGGAGGGATGGAGGTGGTTGGGGTGCGTGTCTACGTATTATATGTATACAAATTATTAGACGATGGCCTTGTAGGAGTTAATGCACACTGTGGGTAGTCCCGAGTGTTGTAGTATTTTATTGTATGGATCTTTCATTTCTTGGTCTATGCACCTAATAGAGGCCAATAATGTGTAAGTGCTTAGACTTTCAAGACATAGCGACAGTTCAGTCTTCTTTTCAAACTAATTTCGTTGTTATTCTAAAAATTTTGGCATCATTCTTTAGATGATACAACTATATACCATGTACAGAACTCTTGAAGACATGGAAAAGATCTTAGGGAGGTCTTAGATGAACATGGAAATCTTGGTGCATACCATTTTCAAAGAACTGTTTGCTTGTCTATACGTGTGTGTGAGCTGAATTTGCAATACCAAAAATTGTACACCCTGGATATGTAAGATTTCAATGACAGATGCAGGTTTTATACCAGATCAATCAAGCTTTGGGTCCAAATGGTTGCATTCAAATTTTTTCCGCGGGCGATGACAAAAAGACTCTCAGGCCTGTACATGTGGAGCTCAAGTTTAACACTGTGCTACTGAGAGGCCTTGCCTATATTTGATTAGAGCACACCAGTATGCAAAACATTCTTGAAAATAATGGCGATACCAATACGTTTTTTACGAAACATGTGTGTATCTGGTATCGCAAACCAATATTAATGCACTCGTAAAGCTTTGGCAAATACCACAAGTATCAGAACAACTAAATTTACTGACAATCCCTTCATGACCGAAACCCAAATACCCGACACGTCTACAATTTTCAAAATCCTTATATCGATACTACTGTACGGTACAGTACAATCGATTTAGATCTCTTTAAGTCGTGTGCACGGCAGTTCACAATCTCGTACCCAGTCCAGCGGGATTTTGTCCCGATAAAGGCATTATATTTTTTGTTATATTTTATTTTTTTCTCTTCCTGTATCAAAACAATCAAGCTGTGGCAAACCCGTTTTTATATCAGTTGAATTTGATCACAAGTGTCCTAGAAGGGTATATCTGATCTGCAACTGGCACTGTTCTGATGGTATGTGTACGTTCCATCAGACCGGCTGACTGGTACCTCCAGTCTTGATTTATTAATTTTGAGCGTCGTAGAAATGTCCATGAAACTGCTAGACCATAAGCAAAATTCTGTCTTTCAAAGTTTTTATACGGTATGTTCGTGAAACTGTAAATTTTGAATGGACAAAGATTAGAGAAAGCTAGAGTAGATTGGATTTAGAAGCTCATGGGTGTATTTTAGTTGTGTTGACGGTTGTTGTGGATATCAACATGAATCAGAAACTGGGCAGGTCATTGTATATCTAGGCTAGGCTAAAAAAGTGGCAATTAGCTACATTTTGAAAATCTGTTGTAACTTACTTGTTGAGCTTTATTCAAGTCTTGATAGCTGAATAAATTTGGGATCCAATGTATGGTAACTGTCCTCGTTGCTCAGTCTAACGGAAAAGTATACACCAAATATTTCAGTTTTCAAATTTCTACTATATTCATTCAAAACTTCAACATATTTTAACCAATACCGATGTCCTACTCCCATACTACTGTACTACACTATTTAGAACAGGCAGTTCTTTCGGAAAAACCCCAGTTGGTAGTAACGATCTAAGTATACCAAAGATCCCATCTTAGTCTGATTACTGAGCGATATAATAACAGTCTTTAACAAAACGTGCAACCAGCATTACCGATATGAAATTTTGCAGTGGTTTATTGTTGAAAGTCATCAAACCCCCTATAAATTAGCGGCATTTGAACAACGTTCATAGCACTTCTATCACAATAATAACAACCGCACAACTGCTTACATACTGTATACATTACGCCCATCAGCATTGCTTAGGAATCAAATTCAGATCCTAGCCACGTACTGTACGTACGTACGGATTCCAGCGGTATCGACGCGATACTGTTTAGAAACAACGATTTTGGAGAGGAAGGCAAATCTAGAATATTTTTGATAGGAGCCTGGAATTGTCTTGCGTCTGTATTTTGTTAGTCGTCCTTTTTGAAGTTTCATTCGAATTCCCCTGTGGTTTGAATTGTTGTAAATCTACTGTACTACTTCTAATCAACTTTGAACCAATTTGAAAATCTTTGACCTTTGTTTTACAGTTCAATCACTATCATCAACCGTTTATTATTCCAACTATTAGATCAAGTAGAGTGGCAATAATCATCATTAATAAAATTGCATAGTCTAGTAATTTACGTACAGTATTTTTGAATAAATTTACCAGTGCTATGACGCCAGGGTTTTCCATGACGTCAACAAGTAAGTATATATTAGCTAAGTGCTACACTCTATGTTCGAAATTCATGTTCTAATTTTAGGTGAATCACAAAAGGCTGGATAACACTATAAATTAAACTCACAAAGCCCAAACCTAACCCCCCTGTAGCGGGCTTTTCCTAGCAAATACCAGAAGTTTTGCCAGTAAGCAGTGAACACCAGTCGTTATATCCGTCTGATCTCAAAGATCCCCCACCACAGTGCTAGCATTAACACTTTTTCTTTCAACTAAAGTTTAGTTTTTGTTCTTTTTCTCATAAATAATTCTTGTTATATTCGAATTTTTTACGCACAATTATTCTAGAAAATAACAGTATCATTCGTTCTCGAATCATCACGAACTTCATCCATTCTTTCCTGCTTGTGTCATGTATTAAGCCTATAGCGATATCCTTACACGCAACTACAAAATGGCCTCTATTTCTACTAAGGATCAGCTTCCTGGTGATATTGATTCTCGCAGAGTAAAATCTTATAGACCACATCCAACCGAACCTCCGAAAAAAAATACCTCGACGTCTTCTTCGAACTCTTCTGTTTCTTCATACACGCTACCCGAAAACAAATCCTCACTTTCGTTAATTCCTCTTAGAACAAAAAAAACTGAGCCCCGAACTCAAAAATCTTCATCGATGCATTCCACACCTTGTTTCGTACATCAGAAATTTGACGAGTTCGTCGATGTATCAAGCGTTCTGAAAGCGCTTTCGTCAAATGATAACATATCTCAACTATCACATTCAAGGTTAGTCAAAACTGCAACAGGAGTTCGCGAACTAGCCAAACGGTTGGGACAGGTAAATATCCGAATCAATGTAAGAACTGTTATAATCGTCACAAAAGCTAGAGATAATTCGTTGATCTACCTTACTAGAGATTTAGCATACTGGTTAATGGATACTCAAGGGATTACAGTATTTGTCGATTCAAAATTAGAGAACTCAAAACGATTCAATTCGTCCGCTCTACTTAAGGAACGTCCAACGTTTCAGAATCTCTTGAAATATTGGACCCCTGATATGTGCAACGACAATCCTGAACAATTTGACTTGGTCATTACACTAGGTGGCGACGGAACTGTACTTTACGTTAGCGGATTGTTTCAACACATTGTTCCCCCTGTTATGTCATTTTCATTAGGTTCCCTGGGATTCTTAACTAATTTCAAATTCGAATTCTACAAAAAGCATATAACGAAAGTTCTGGAAACGGGAATAAATGTGAATCTTCGCATGAGGTTTTCTTGCACGGTGAACGATGATAAAGGCGAAGAGTTGTTCACACGACATGTTTTGAATGAAATTGTCATTGATCGTGGCCCCTCTCCTTTCGTGTCTATGCTGGAGTTGTATGGTAATGACTCTTTGTTGACAGTTGTTCAAGCTGATGGTCTCATTCTGTCGACCCCAACTGGTTCAACTGCATACTCATTATCTGCAGGTGGGTCACTAGTTCATCCAGAAGTGGCCGCGATGTCAGTCACACCAATATGTCCCCACACACTTTCTTTCCGCCCCATGTTACTTCCAGATTCAATGGTGCTACGTGTGAATTTGCCTACAAAAACAAGGTCTACTGCATGGGCCTCATTTGATGGAAGGCACAGAACGCAACTTTATCCAGGATATTCTGTCACAGTGCGCGCTTCACAATTCCCTTTTCCCACAATAGTAGCTTCCCCCACGGAATATATAGATTCTGTTTCAAGGACATTAAAATGGAATGTTAGACAGCAGCAAAAGCCTTTCGAACATTTGCTTTCTACACCTACCAGACAACAATACAATGATGACACAGGCACTGATGTAGAAGACTCAAAAGATGAAGATGATCCAGAGTTTGATATTGACTATGACGAATAAATGTGTTTTTCTTGGGTAGTCTGATTGTTTGTGCTTTGAAATCAAATACAAACAAACATGCTTGTCGACGGTTTCACCTGGTATTCCAGTATCACATCACAAGAGTAATGTAATGAAAGTTAACGAGCTAAAATTTTATACATCTCAATCTACTACTTTAAATATCACATTTTCTTTCATTCTCCAGTATTCTGATTCTTTTGAAAATCTTCATCATAATGTATACCGAATACCCTAGATCTACTGACTACTCTTCGAATCAAGTTGGACATCAGAGCTATGTCCACCAAGATTCACATCAACAGCAGCAAAGAGAGCAATCCCAGAAGCAACAGCAGTCATATCAGCATGAAGAAGATGATGAGCCTGTAACAAATTTCGGAAATAACTATTCAGATCATTTTTTGCGAACAGGAGTGCTGCCCCAAGCTCATATCCAGAATGCAGCTAACCCACTTGTTGGCTATCCAAGACTTCAGCGCTTACATGATCTAAAACAAGCACATACTAGGAAGTACGCTTGTCGTCCTTACAGTGCTGCCACAGCTGTATCAGACATGCCCGATAGACTGCAATCTTGGGTCCAAGAAGGAGTGATTTTCGATGTGATACTGGTCGGTGGATGCTTTGAAACGACGCCATCACTTGAAACTCTGCTAAGCTTGCCAGTTGCGCATATGTCGCCTAGACCAAGTATCGCGCTTATATGGGTTCCCTCGCATGGTCTAGAGGTGGCGCGTCAGGCATTAGGTGCATGGGGATTTAGACGTAGTGAAGATATTGTGTTTCTAACCATGTCACAAGCCTCGATATTTTATCCTCCTCAGCATCCTGATGATTTTATTGAAAAGTCCACATGGCACTGTCTTATGGGATTGAAAGGAACATTACGACGATCTGAAGATGCGGATCTGATTAACTGTAATATAGACACTGACACAGTTCTTGAGACCCCAAACGAGCGACCCAACGTCATCCCTGAAAATATCTATAAAGTTATTGAAAACTTTGCACTCATGTCAAGGCGATTACATATTGTTCCTGGGTCTACGTACGGGAAAAATCTACCCATCCGCCCAAGAGAGGGATGGGTCATTATGAGCCCAGATTGTTTGGTAGATGATTTCCAGGCTGGAGAATATCTGGAAGAAATGAAAAGTTTGGGATATAGGGTACCTATTGATCCTGAGATTGAGTCTTTGAGACCTCGAACCCCACCTAGAGCTAAGAGAAATGATAAATAGAGAAATTGAAGGATATGCCTTATAAGTCCGTAAATATTGTTGGATAACAGAAGTTTGATATACGCGGTTATAAATTTGTTCAGAATATCTATGTCTGTTAATTGTTTCTAAACTGGCTCAAAGCTATGGCGTATGGCCAAAGCTTTTTGTTTCTACTTTATTGCACAGCTCTACTGAAATACATAAGAGAAACACGGGGGCATGAATGGCAATGCAGCATGCAACTTATGTGTCACTCCAAATCACGGTTTAAAAACACACTTAATATAAAGTGTTTGATTTGCTTCACCACATTGCAGTACACATATTCATATAAATTTTACCCACATGCATTGCTTCACCAAACATATCTTATCACTGTTGAACCATCATCCAGATGCAGGCATTCATAATAGCTAGATGCATATGTACACTGTAGTGTGGCAAAAGTGGGAACACGTCTTTTAATACTATGATGGAAGTTTGCAACCATGTTAAGAATCTCGATTGTTCTTAGAGAGTTTATAAATTTATGAGGGCAGCTTAAATACAAACAACAGTCTAATATCGGGTATGTAAAATGTATTCTGGCGGATTCATTATGGAAACTAATTAAAACCAAACACATCTGCAAAGTCATTCTTGTGTTATATCGACTGTTCGGTTCAAGCATGTGCCACTCGACTTGTATTTTGCTCATTGTTGGTCTGTGTGTATTAAGCGGCCCTTTAGATTTTGGTTTTAAGAAGTATACTAGAAAAGACAGTACATCATTTTTTGTCTTTTACTTCGTTTCAATTTATCTTGTATAGTCTGCTATACCATTGCCTCGCCTGTAATGGCGCGTTTCTTGATCTGGACTTCAGCGGAATCACGCGTTGACAAAAGCTTCTAAAGTTTTTACCTGTAGCACTACTTCCATCTATATTTGTTATTTTGGATACATCAAACTATCCAGTTGCTTGTTTAAAAACAGTTCCTATAGCTGAAAGCCAATAAACCACTTACTAATTCATCTCTTGTCAACATTGGTTTATAAGATAAGTTACAGCAACTGTATTCAAAGTTTTTGTAATATATAGGTGAAAGCCTGCAGCTGTAGTAATGTTTTCCTATTTTCTAATTTGGGAAATTTCCCTATTTGGGACTAATATAAATATCTTGAGTGTTGAATGGTTTTAGAGAACACAATTCACAAAGATTTGAAATACCAATCTATATAATTTAGAATACACACTTTAATACCCTTAAAATAGACAGATATGGTCTTGACATAGATATTATACTGTGTATGGCGTAGATAATTTTGGTGATTAAGAGATATTTATACAATTTTAATAGATTTGAAGAAATTTTAATAGATTTGAAGAAACAAACCAGCTAGGTATTTCCAAGATTAGATGTCATCTTGAGCACCAGATACCTGAAATCATGAAGTATGGGTAACTGGTAATTTACTCCGATGCCTGTTTATACTTTGATATGATAGCACATAATTAAAAGCTATGACATATAATTCTACCATCAAGAATTTCATTTGCAGGAAGGTGTATACTTCTAATACATTCCAACTACCGGACAGAGAAAAAGTTATGAAGACAAATGTATACTGATGTTTTTTTATACCTGTAGAAGTAAAAAATAGTTTCAGATGAGCATTTCAGCTGTGTCATTCACTGTATCATAATTACACGTAATTTAGCTTCTAAAAACTAAGAAAGTAATGAAGAAAAGAAAAAGATGTCAAGCTGTAAAAACCAATTACTCTGTGTCTTCCTTGGCCTTACCTTTACCTTTTTTCTTCAGTTTATTCCCAGCACCTTCAAAAGCCGGCTTTTTATCAGTCGACTCCTCTTTTTCTCTAGCTTCTTCACTTTCCTTGTCCTTTAGTGGCACAACAGGATACCCGAAAAATAGCTGTCCGAAAGGTAGATTTAATGGAGGGGCATCAACTGACGGCAATTCATCATGTTTTACCTCCACCTCAGCTTCAGATTCCGACGTCACTGCGTTCTTCCCACGGTTGCTGAGTTTCTTCCCACTATTGGCGAATGGGTTGGCTGGTTGCTTTTGTTTTAGATCATCCGCGAGAATCTTCGAGTATTGGATCTTAGTGGCCATGCTACCGACTGGTATTGGCACTACGGGTTTTGATTTGGAAGAACCACTGGTTGATTGAGTTGACGGCTCAACGTACCCTACTGGGGGCGCGAAATCAACTTCTAAATCGGTTTCGACCACACATATACTTTTTGTTTCATCTTCGGGCTTAACTTCAAGTACCTTGATAGGGAATACTTTGTCGTTGTAGTATATTTGAATAATATCGTCTTTGGTTAGAGTGGCATAGTTTCGGAAAGCATTTTCAAGAACTGCTCGGGGATCGGAAATGTCCAGAAAATCAACTGTTTGTGGCTCGATTTTGACAAATTTTCCTAATTCAATGTTGACATTTGTAATTTTGATAATTGAGCCTGGTTCAACCTTCAAAGATTCCATCATCCATTGAGGTATATAGCAACGTCCCTCTTCAGCAATGAATTCGAGAACGCCACCATATGTGCTTTTGTCTGACTGTTCTGAGTACAGCCTGAACAGCATTGGATATGAAATGTTAAGCATTGTCAGCCTATTTAGTGAACTGGGAGGTAAAAGAATCTTTCCTCCATAATTGAGGTTCTCTCTTCCGTTTCCAGGGAACATTGCGACGGGATAACATCGAAACAATTGTTCAAACTTTGCAGCTTGTCTGAATCCCCCCAGCCTGTTGAAAAATGAAACATCTTGTCCAAATCCGTACTAAGTAAGAACATGTTAGTCCATGGTTATACAGAATACAAATAGAATCAGTACTAAAACCATTGAGATCTTACCATTGTTTATATACTATTGTGTGAAATTTAGGCGATTGTAATAATATCTAGATGATTTGATATTTTAAGAAAGATCTCGTAGGTTTCATCAATAGAAGACAATGAATAGTAGCCAAAATTAAGTTACTAGCCCTAACCCATACAAACTAATCTGCCCTGATCTGTAATGTGTTAGTATCTTCGAGAGTATTTTCCAGTATACAACTATTGGAGAATAGCTTTTAGCAAACAACATTTGCAAAATCAAAGATAATTTTGTAGAAAGACAGGTCAGCCTGGTTTGAATGTAATATGATGTATATAAGAAACCTCATACTCAACAAATCTACAGCCGATAACTCATCGTTGAGCACACGCCACAGGATAGGAAACATGGTAGCACCAATAATTGTATTATCTCTCTGGATAGTAATTTACAAATATGAGATCACCGTATCTGTTTACTGAATGGTTATTTCTGAAATGACCTGAGAAGATTGATACTAGTTTGTTGCAATATTGCTTGTTGTTCAGTCTTACACCGAATTTAGGGCAAAGAGGAAAGAGAAGTAGAAGTTGATTTGGACTGCAAATACCTTCAAGTGATACTAAAGACCTAAGCAACCGTTCAAACAATTTGGACAATACCTGACTAGGAGGCGTTTGTGCGTAATACTTACGTGCTGCTTTTGGTTCCACACTGCTTCCATAACGTAGCCACGATTGATTTAAATATTTGGCATGCAAAAAACAAGTGATGTTCCATCCGTATTTCATGAAAATCTTGACTCACATATACTAACAGATATAAGTGTATTGTGCGCGATTCCATCTTGTGAAGTTTGGTCTCAACACTATCTATTGTAAGTACTGCTTCTGAAAGTGATTGTATTGACGCCTTGAACAAAAATGTGGTACCGCAGAACCAAGACGTAAAGAAGACTTGTGAAAGGTGTTGGGTGGGTACAGAAACAAAAAAGAGTCGTTCAGAAGTTTTGTTGATCTGCTAATAGATAATGATTTTAATAACACCTTCAGCCATGATAGAGATCAAGGACTTACTTAATAGAATTTCTAAACCATTATTTTTGTCTGAACGTAACATAAAGTGACCTCGACCCCTCCCTCGCCAGTATTGACGAGGTTCAATGCTTTTACAGTCTTTTTAAAGTGGAACATGTGCACAAGCAAATTCTTTAGCTTTTCAGACATTAGAGATATAAGCAAACTGTACCATTAAATTCTAGCTACGCAAGTATTGTGCTCGTCGGTAACGGTACTGATTGGAGCAAAAATATCATGCGTTTCTCCGTTTTTCTCTGCTAAAAACTAACGTATAAGTTTATATTTTTCTCAGTACAATATGTTCATGAATAGATAACTGTTGTGATAGTATAATATGAAATTTGAGCCGAAGAATTCCCTACAGAGAATCAAAGGGTGGATGATTGTAAGGGCCAGTTGAACCCGTTGTAATATGAATACTTACCAAGTCCATAAAAAATTGTATACAATGAAATTTAACTAAGCATTTGCTTTTACATGCTAAAACAATGAGGAATGTTAATTTTTGATCTTTTTTTTGCTAGATAAACTATGACCTTTATGTGCATTGTGTTCTCTTGCAATAAAGTAGGGAGCGACAAGGTCTATAACAATATCCTACTAATGATAAAGAAGAAACCTCTACAGTGCTTAGTTTATCGTAAGTTTGTATGTCCCTGTAGAGCTGGAAATGGAATCCAAAAGATTTTCCAAATAAAGATGCCTAGGAGAATGTTTCCCTATAAAATTCAGCATTAGAATGGTGGAAACTGATATATCCCATATTTGTTGAATGATCTAGCGAAGAACCGACTGAACCTCTGATACGGCACGCAAAGAATGATTGTGATATGTTCTTTTGCTCACTAGTTTTTAACCAATATTGAGTTGAAATAATTAATCATTTACCCAAATGTAAATCATTATTGTAAACGACATTCTATCTTAGGTTGCTCCTTGATACAACAATTTCTCTATCATTGAGTGAAATTTCCTATAACATTATCAAAAACATATTGAAAAGCAGCCATGAAGAGATAATATTATCTCAGATAATAGTGGTATGCACTAAGGTTTTTCAAAGATTATATTATGGTGGCTTTGATTTTCATATCACTTGGAACTATCTCAAAGTATTGCATGCAATACGTGAGTCGATTCGTTTTTTCTTTTGAGTCCGTGATCAAAGCGACGACTTATATATATGACCTGTAGACACTTGAAAAAAATATGGGGTACTCAGATAAAGACTGTTATGGTCAAACCAATAATTTGGCATGCGTTCGGTTTAGGACTGTTTATACAGAATACTGAGCAACACCAATTAGTGACAAGACTTTATAAAATAAATCTAATGCTCCAGGCCCAGTCAGTTCCATTGCTCGTTCATAGTGTATGGTCGGCAGGATTTCCAAATATTACCTCCATTACATGTACTTTATTATCATCATGTTATTTTTTGTTATTCAAAAACGTCCAGTCTTTTTTATACAAGCCAACTTCGGATTTTTGCCTAACAAATTGCTTACCTTCCAAGTAAATATAAAAAGCTTCAGAGCACAACATGCTAATGTTTATTGCATTTCTATACTCTCTTTACCATGTTTTCTAAGTGCAGCGGTAAGACCTTTATATTCTTGGTAACACGTTTATGTATACCATATGTTATATCACTATGTACTAGTATAGATAGCACTACCGGTATACTTATATTATAAAAGCATTGGGACTAATTATGAACAAATACTAGTACATGATATTAAAACAATTATACGTGTTTTTAGAAAGACTTATGCTTCAGTAATGCTAAACTGCTTGAAGAGACGTGAGAATATATGAAAATTTTCAACAAAATTCTCAAACTCTCGGGATTATTCACTATGTTCAACACTAGGTATTATCAGTTTTAGCAACAGCCAAAAAGTTTTGCTAAATTACTCTCTATTGGTCCAGAGATCTACAAGATCACGATTTTATGGATGTTTCCTACATATTCAAATTTGCAGTGAGTCTCAGAGTAAGCTATATCTGAATTCTGAAAAGCACACCACTTTAGTCGCTAAAGAAACAACCTGAAATGACAGGCTCTAATACTTTTAGAATAACTACTTAAAGGAAAAGCTCTTGTGTGGTTCTGAATATAGCAAAGACTTACATTTTCTTGTATGCTTGTAGTCGACTTTTCAAGTTTCAATGTTCATGTTTGAGTACACTCGCATCTGAATTGCTGAAGCACACCTGGAAGTATTGGACTAAAAAATCTAGAAAACCTTTCAAAAGAAGACACAAGATAACAACACAGCGCACGTCAACCACTAGCCTGAATACTTCTTTTGTTATTCTGAAATTCAGTCTGTTACTTAGAAGTAAATAACAATTATAGAACTCCTTTTAAAAAAATCTAATTTTACTTCGTATGTCAAGAGTCTAACAAATAATGCCTTGGTTTTAGCCCCGTTAAGCCTGGTACATATTGATAGACATTTGCTATATATTGAGCTTCAAAGAAGAAGATAAATTAAAGGCCATTTGCTCTGATTATTATTTTTGGGACCAGGGCTACACCATAATTACCAATGCATGTGTCCCAGTCTCCATCATTACAGGAAAGTACAGTAACTTGTAATTCAAACAGTTCCGATGGCTCTTCTAAATTATCTCAGCCATTACACGGTGCTGCCCAAAAGCCTGAAAAGGATACAACTGCTCCAGATGTAATTGACAAAGAAAAGAGAGAAAACCTTACAATTGAAGAAAAGCTACAAGAGTACAAAACCAAACCTCTTTATACTATCAGGAAAATGTCTCCTTTGGACTCTTGTCCTACACCTTATGACATCTATGCAAACCCTGACCTTTGTGTGTATTATTTCAGAAAAGATATCGTTTTCTCATTTCTTCTCGATAAATCAAAAGCCGTTGCTATTGAAGATTTTTCTCAGCTAAAAGAGGCGTTGACCGCTCATTTGAACTCTCTCACTGAAGTAATGATTGCCCTTTTGCCAGATATGGAGCAATTTATTACTCCGCACATTGTTTTTCACTCATGTGAACTCAGATTCAACTACTTTGAATTTTTGACTGTAGCTAAACAGTACAATCTGGACCGTATTCATTTTATTGACAAGATCATTACGTTGGAAAGACATAAAGTAGAGAAGTTTCTCAAGGAAGACCTAAGCAGAAAGGAAATCATTGAATATTTTGAGTCTTTTGACGGAGCTATGTCTAGGGCTTGGAAGAGCGTTGAAACTTTCCGAAAGGGTATCATCGATCAGGTCCGACCTTTCATCAAGCAATATGCAGATTTCGAACAGAGCCTTGTTTATGGACTCATTGGTGAAAGACCAAGACTACTTAATGGAAGAAGGCAACTCAATTTTTTTGCTGAAGTTGCTGAAATTGAGAGTGGTAAGCGAACTAAGAAAAAGAGTCCCAAAGAAAAGTTCAAGTTTCTTTTCTCAAAAAAAACTTCACATGAAGATACTTTGACTAGATCTGATTTGCCTATGCCTATATCAAAACGCTTGAACAGAAGGAGAACCTCCAGAAAGTAATCGACACCTCTTTATAAAGATGGTTGTTTGATAAATCATCAATCAAGACCACAATATTCATCGAGTTCTAGCAATTTTTATTTTGATTCAAGCTTATAGGACAAGACTACATCAGTTTTCTTTCTACTCTAATCCATTTTTTTATTTATTTTATTTTATTTATTTCATTGAATTTTATAACAGGTTATAATTTTACATCAATTTTGAATGTCAGTTGTTGATTTGCATTTATGTTTCCTACAAATTTTTTACTATCTATAGCTCACAAAACTGCCACCGCAAATGTTTGTGTAGGCATACAATAACACAGTAATATATTTGATCTAGTTCCATTGAGTTCAAAACCACAGTAAAGTCAAAGGCAAGCAATAAATCATACAAAATGGACACTTTATAGCTGTACAGCACAAGATGTAGTCGTCTATATACATGCTCCGGATTGTTTAATTTTGTATACAATTGCCTGTTATTAGTGTATATTATATAAAATATAGATATCAAATAAATCGACTAAACTATGCAATCTATACTAAAACCAATATTTACAGAGACTTACCATTATCCATCAACATAGATTACCGATTCTTTTGCTCTTCTTACAATTCTCTTCTCGCTGATTTATTTAACGATTAGGTTCAATTAAATTCTACACTTTGATATGAAAAAAGTTCAGTATTGCTAGTATCCAGCTTTAAAATGTACTGTACTGTTTTATCAATATATTTTGGAGTGCTGTGCTTCATTTATGGACCCAGTTCATAAAATTTTAATACAAAATACAGATATCAATATGAAATAGCCCCTCTACAAACTAAACTATTTTTGCTTCCTGTCTAAAGTTTCCACACTTTTCAACTTTTGCCATTCACAATAATTTAACGCCCAGATTACTTACTACAGGTAGAGTAGCAAAGTACAGATGCCTTAGACAAACACAGAGCAATTTTTTAAACATGCTGGATTGCCTAAAATGCACTCTACAAACCACAAATCAAAGTCTGAGGCTTTTTAAAAAATGACAGGTCATAGCGATATAGCTAGAGCAAATTCAGCAGGTATTTTGTAGATACACAAGCTGCGCGAAGAAACGGCCGATAATGATATTTTCAAAGGTTTTGGTGGTGTAAAGAATAGAGTTGTGGGCTTGCCTACACTAAGCTCAGTAACCAACTCATGAGAATTGCTTCTAGTTTTAAAATCTAGATTACAACAGATATATCTAGAGAGAAGTTTGAAATCTCTACTTAAAGCGATATTACCACTAAAACTCTCAGATTTACCTTTTATAATTGTAGATTATGGTTACTGAGATTGACCTTTCACGTAAGATTTCAATCGCTAAACGTGCCTTAATTTTATTTTTTTTGTTTTCTTGAAGAAACGACTTGAAATAACAGTACCACTGACTTAACTCCCAAATGCTAAATTCTTAAAAACTTTCATACATATCCCAAATAAATCATAGCACTGGTTCAACATTCAATTGTTCACATTTCATGTTTCCAACGCCGACGACATCTTCCGCAGATTACTCTAAAGTCTACGAACCTTATGAAGACACATTCTTACTTCTTGATCTGCTAGAACAAGATGCTTTGTTTTTAGAGTCTCAGTTCAAACAAAGCAATTCACCTCTAATTCTAGAGCTAGGAATAGGTACAGGAATTGTGTCCACCTTCATTCACAAGTATATTCTGCCTTCGAGCTACAGTTTAGGGACTGACTTAAATTTACATGCTTGTACTACTGCACTGTCAACTTGGGCCGAGAATGGCAACTCCATTTCCCGATATGATACTGTCCGATGCAGTCTCGCGAGCGCAATTAGAGACAACACAGTCGACGTTTTAGTGTTCAACCCACCTTATGTTCCCGATGCTGAGGTCCCCAATATACCGGAAACAGAAGAAGACGACAGCTGGTTAGACTTAGCTCTTCTTGGTGGGAAAGATGGGATGGAAGTAACATGGGAAGTACTAAATGACTTAAAAAGAATCTTGAGTAGTAAAGGAGCCGCTTATGTGTTGTTTTGTGCGAGGAATAAACCAGAACTAGTGGCTAAGAAAATGGAAGAACAGGGATGGAATGTGAAACGGATTGGGGGCAGAAAGGCAGGGTTTGAAGTGTTGAGCGTATGGAGGTTTATGAAAGTCTAAAATTGTATTGCTATACGGATTGATTGATATTGCGAGGTTATAACCAAGACCTTGAAGCAAGTATTAATACAATAAAGTCTACTTGTGTGGTTTCTTTATAATAAGTTAGGGCTAAAACTGATTTTATACAGCATATCAGTAATATCTTAAGACATCTAGTTCACTCACTGCTGCTCAGATGTAAGCTATCTATATATCTGTATTATCAAGGAATTGATTCTTATAGGCCTAACATAATTGTGATCCTTATATTCGTATAGCTACTATTTGTCTTTTTGTTTCAACAAAATACATTATTATCAACATCGTGTGCAGAAAAGCAGGGCTTGAAGTGTTGAGCGTATGGAGGTTTATGAAAGTCTGAAATTGTGTATGTTGCAGACAGCTCATAAAGTTTGTTTAGAGAGTTTCCTGGCAAGGTCTTCCCCTTTTTCCTATTCCTGCATTGTGAAGGCCATTTGATTTTTCGGCTCATTTTTTAGTTACGTGTATTGGATATCGTCTAGACATTCTTTGAACCTCTTATAGATCCTAAAGTGCCCTTGGAATTACGTATGGTTTTTTCTTTTAATTTCAAAATGACTACAATGCTATTGTCAATAAAACATTAGGCAATTCTGTGAAAGATACGGTAAAGATAAAATTACACTCTTTTAGAATAGTTTTAGCACAAATGTTTGGAAGTTTTTCCAAAATTTAATACCGGTATAAGTTTCAAACCTACCTTTTACCGTTATTTGGTCGAAATGTCTACCCGCTGCTCATTGCGCAAAAAAGTACCAGGCTGGTAAAAAATTGGAAAATCTACAGACCCCGAATTTTACTAGACTAAACTGTATGATAAATTAATTGTAAAAAATTCTAAAGTACTGACATAAAAAATCGTTAAAAAAACAAGATCAAAACAAAATTATCTGATATCTGCCATATGCAGGTTCACCTCTTCACTTTTGCTTCTACTCCTGGCGGAAGAGCGGGTTCAACACCATCAATTGCGGTGTCAGACGAGTATATAAGATGGTCAACGTTAATCTTGGGACCTTTGAAAAACTTCTTTGCATAAACAAAATACCAAATAATGGCGAAAGCCATAGGACCAAAGTACACAACGACAGTCCAGTTCATCATATCAGGGGTGTTATTTGCTCCTCTGTATTGAGGGAAGCACAAAATGGGAATCATGAGGATGACAAATGCAAGTGAAAGATACCCTGAAGGCTTAGAATATCTACCAAGGTTCCATGGGCCTGGCTTGAAATTGTCACGAGCAAAGATAGTTTTCATGGCAATAGGGATAGAGAATGCAATGTAGGCACTGATAGCTCCAACTGAAAAGATAGCGTCAATAGCTACACCACCAGCAAATATAAGAAGAAGTAAAAGAATTCCAACACATGTATTCAACCAAACAGCCATTACTGGTGTTTCAGTTCTAGAATCAACTTTGGAAAAAACGTTGGAAAAGGGGAAACAACCATCTCTAGCATACGCATAAGCGACACGAGACGCAGCAATCATCGAGGCCTGACCCATAAAAAATGCTGAGATAATTGTTAAAGCAGTAATGAAAAAAACAAGCTTTTCAGAGAGAACTTGAGACAAGTAGGTAACAAATGGCTGGCCTAGTTCATCGTTAATGACAGCTGAAATATCTGTAACAGTGTAAGCTAGAACAAGTTGGAAAGCCCATCCAAGAATACCACCAATGGAAGATGTCATTACAATTGCGCGGGGAGATGCAATATTAGCATTTGAACACTCTTCGGCTAAATGGAATGGAGAGTCATACCCTGACATGGTCCAGATAATTGCAATGAAACTCATAAGAATGGCAATTCCATCGGGCCAATCAGTTTGGTTTTCGATGGTTCCCCAAACTGCACTTGATGGATTAAATTTGGGTGCTTCTCTATCATTTGCTGCTAAAATCACAATAAGTGCAACCAATAAAGCAATAGAGTTAAAGATTGTGCCTGCAGAGTTGAATTGAGCAAGGAATTTTGTAGGCATGGAAGAAAGAATTGACTGTGCAATCATTATGGCAACGGTAAGCAAAAAGACTTGGTAATTAGAAGCTGTATATTCAGGGTCATGGAGAGATTTGCATGCAAGAATCATGGAGGCCAGAGAATAATCAATACTTGGAGAACTGGTCACTTGACATAACCAATTACTCCAACCAGTAATCCAGGCAGCTAAGGGACCCCAACCAGGGGGAGCAAGGACAGCAGCAGCATAGTAGAGACCACCTGAAGTGGGCATGGAACTACATAGCTCAGCCATATTATTTGCAACAGCTTGAATTCCAATCATAGCAACTAGCCATCCCCAAGTCATTCCCGCTGTTCCGGCATAACCCATACCATAGTAAAGTGTAGAGGCAATGGAGGGTAGTAATCCCAATAATGCGAATGAAACAGCAAATGAAGACCAAAGACCAAACTCACGCTTGAATTCTTGTTTATAACCTAGTGCAACTAGTGCTTCTTCATCGGGGGTAAGAACATGATCGGTAATGACTGGGTGTAGATGATTATTTGAAAAAACAGAGGTGACATTCACTTTTTCAATGTCAACCTCACCTCCAAGATTTGTGTGTATAGGACTAGATTCTTTGGTAGCCATCTTATGTTTCTATGTCATGGACTAAAACTTTTCGCTAAAGTCGTGAAAGTTTCAAAATTGTCTGAGTATTTAGCTACCTTGTGTGAGTAACGTCGGTGGCTTATTCTGAAGAGAGAGAAAGAAAGGAAGAAATGTTGGTTTTCAAACGAGATGAGAGGGTTATTTATAAAGGTTTTAAATTATGTATACTGATACAGATAAGACATAGCGTACTGTATCATTTTAGACTTCCTTAATGAAGATACCACTTTCCAAAAATTCAAATTGGAATCTATACTCTGTCCAGTTTACGATATTAACAATGATATGGCAGAAGGATTAGAACCACTGAGGATAATTAAAGGGACACTTGCCTAATCTAGCCTAACTGCAGCCTTACAAAAGTTTCTTTAGTTAAGCCTTGCCAATCATTACTAGAAGGCAAAATGAAAAAAAAAAAGCAAAAAAAAGGTTTTGATCAAAGTTTAAGAGCCACACTTGTGAGTTTAGATTGCGCTTATCGGTCACCAATTATATTTAGCTCTGCTATTCCATTGGAAGAAAATTTGTGACCCCAGTACCATCTTCAAGAACACGGTAGTGCAGTTGCTCAGCAAAACAATAGAAACATGCACCCAGAGCTTTAATTATAAATTTATTCAATTGTCCCGGCACCGTTTATGTTAATCGTGATGTGTGAAACACGAACGCTATAGCGCTATCAAAATTGACATCAAATCATGGGGTAATCGATAATGCAGCCTTCATTTTATCAACAAGTATCTACCGTAAACGGAGGGCGTCAACCACTTTGTAATGCTGTCAAATTTTGTCAAATTCTGTCAAAAAAACAAAAACAAAAATCGGAAAAAGAGCTTTGAACACTGTTACTCAGCCTAGGGCTATCAACAGATTATCTTGGTGACAAAAGCTTCGTTTCACACACGAAATATTCCGAGAGAGATGTGCATCCACTCTTTTTTTCATAATAAATCACTATCTAAGTGATCTATTCATATAACTTCATAAGATGAACTTCCTATATATTCATAGCTATTAAATTAAGGGACAGCAATAACATGTTTGTATCAAAGTCAAGAATAACCAAGTAAAAATTCATGCCAACTATAACAGAATCCGTTTTCTAGACTTTTGTTTTCATCAAGTGACTCAAGCTGAGGTACGTATCTAGGCTTTTACTGATCTTGACATAAGAACTCTGTTTAGCCAAGTTTACAATATCAATCTACTGTACGTAGGCTTTTTTTTTTTTCAAAATAGATTAGCCGCCAAAATTTAGCTCTAAGCTTTCGCATGGACTCTCCAGTTTTTTATTTTTACATAAACTATCATCGCGATAAAAAATAAAATCGAAAGCCTCAAAGAAATGTAGGAGGTAGCATCTATTATAATGAGAATGGCTGCTGTAGGAAACAAAAAACTTATATAAACTGATGGTTGTTGCCCTTTTGATTGGTTATCTTCCGTGTAAACTTGTGGAATAGTTTTTGTGATACGAAGATTTCATGTCTGTTTTGCTTACGAGACACGTAATTTAGAACAAGCGAAGCTAGCTTTTGAAAAACTATTTCTTTATTCCAGACATGATTGCATAGATACTACGGTATTCAATTCTGTCAACATTGCTAAGCAATTTAAGCGAAGAAATAAGCAGTTTGAAATGCTACATTGAATTTTTATATCGTGCATTGTGTATACAACTCTCAGGAAATGCTATATATATTGCATCTAGTCAGTTGACTGTGTGGATCGTAATACTGTCAGATGAGCATTTCGTACCAGACTCTAGCCCAATTGGTGCTTGAATGTGGATTGTTATAAGCGATTGTAGTTGAAACGGAAATATCGTTGCACAAAATATGATGCTAGCTAACAGATTTCGGAGAAAAACTGACTTGCTTGGTTAGCGCATAATACTGTCTTTTTGATATTATCAAGAATCATATCAACGTTCGTCTACACGTACGGCGACGTTAATTAATATATATTTATTATGGTCATCTTTTTGGAATATACTCATGTATTGATGCAGGACAAGATCTTAGCATAGCTATCCATGTTTCTAGATGGCGGTTCTCTCGCAATTGTGGCCAATTTATAAACGACTTCTGGTTTAAATGGCCATTGGTTTACGGGCTGGTACTTTATTTAGTGTTTGGTCTTGAAATTCTTCAAGGTATGAAAATGTATGCAACCATCTATAATGTAGAGTGTTTTCATTTCAATATGTGGGGACCTTTCTTGAGGGCCATTTCAATGCATTTTCACAGCCTCTTGCTTCTATATCAAATAACCCAGCCATCTAGTTTCACTGGCGGTTTGGCAATCCCATATCACTTTTTATAACTGTTTACAATGTGATTCCGTCATGATAAACCAAAAGACACTGTAGGCATGATATCAATCCAGAATCACAACGTTATTCCATACACCAGAACGACGCCACTGACATGATAGTTTTCAAAGGCATAGTTTGTAAATTGTATTACCAAAACGTCATACTCCCGTAAGGAAGTTGGGATTGGACTGGATTTTCTTTTTGATACAAAGTGATAAAAGCACTTAAATCCTTCTGTATGAAATCTTTTAGTTTTATACAACTTACCTTACACTAAATTTCTTCTATTTGGATTCTCTTTTTTACCTATAATCGATTTTTCTGTCTTAAAATAACGTAGATCAATTTTATATTCTTAAATTTTGAAATTCATAGAGAGAGGGTGATTTTACTTTTTAAGGAGATAATCTTGGTTTTGATCATTCTACCTGAGAGTGAATTCATTGAGTTCTTCTACCGTTTCGACCTTACCGTCGGATATTTTGGAGATAGTAGCGCTAAATTCTTATCAAATTCAAAATTTGATGCTCACTCAATCAAATAACAGTAGCTAAGCACATACGTACAGTACATGACATCTTTCATTCACGAAATTATCTAACTTATATACGTATGTAACCAAACGGCTTCTTAATTATTGTATAGTTATGTTTTTCCAAATTTTGAAACTCGATGCGTAAAGTCCATAAAATATCACTGAAAAATCCGATTTCCGTTTGATTGTATGATCTTAGGGTTGTTCCTATATTACTATTCTAGGGCTTATTTGTTTTCAACTTTTTATAGAGTTGCCCATTATAATATTCTATAGATTTGCTACATTCTCAACTCTTAACCATCTGTGAGATTGGTGAAATTTCTAGACTTTATTATACGTATATTTTAACTGTGAGCAAACTTGCTAGACCTTATACAGAGGAAGGCAAGGATTATTGATAGTTTGAAGATAGTTCTAGTCTATTAAGGGCTCATAAACGCCATTTGATTTCAAATAGTTATTATTTATACCAGTGCGCAAAGGCTTGTTATTTGGAATATTTGCAATAATAAACACAATAAAATATAGCTAACGAAAACAGGCATTCCGAACTTTTGAATGGCTTAACTGGAGCCCAAAAACTATAAAGTAGAATTAAACTACTATCCTAGGATATACTTCTTTATATTGTCGGTTGGCAATATATTAATCTGAAGTCCGTTTTGATAGAAAAACGTTCGCTGAGCAGATCTGTGGTGATTTTCACTTTTCAAAACTGCACCTTGTACAGTATGTTGCTTTAGTGTATTGAACATTTCAGCTTAACCTGAAATATCAGATTAACATCAACTATTTGTATGATTATGGACATTTTTTTATTGATCAAGTACTGTGTACGTACATGCTAATTGTTTCAAGCTGTTTAACCTAGCTATGGGAAATGAGTTACACTAGTTGCAGCTGTGTATATGCCACAGTGAACCGCTATATACACCTACTGTAGAACATATTTAGTTTCTAAACAGTCTGATATTAACCAAACAGCCTGATATTAACAATATGCTTTTAACAGCACCTGCTGCTGAATCCCGCATAGTTCCATGATCTGTATGTCCCCGTATTGAAAAATTATAAAATCTTATAAAACAATTCTTTAATAGCAATTTTTCTAAAAGTTCTGATTTTTATAATCGATCAAGCTGTTTGTTTATATTTCAATTTCATCTTTTTCAACAGTTTTTACTACCAAGACCTAAAAATATACTAGTACAGTACAGCATGGTACGCTGTCAATAATGTAGTGTTCCTGGTCCATTTCAAACTCACAAAATTTACGTGTACATACCCTAACCCGAAAACGCGTATTGATTTTCTCTATTTATCTTCAATATCTCCATTTAACGTGAATCAATGAAATACAACGCCAAAGTTAATACTGGTGATTTTTTGTACTCAATCCCCTATGGTCATGTAAAGTATGCCCGTTATTCAAACATCGGCCCGGAAGCGAAAAACTGCAGATCTCCGTCGTCGAATACAAAATTTGACTTTATATGACCCTTCGTATCGTTCTTCTGATGATGATGAGCCAAAGAAACATGTTTCTGTGTTGGAGGAGAAAGGTAAATATTACTACCGGTTGAATTGGATTACACGGTTTTCTAACAAAGTCATTTAGACATGGAAATCTTGAAAATAATAGCAGGGCTTGCGGATCAAAAGGGGCTGGAGAAAAAGAGACTCGACTTTGTTGACGCGTTTCAAGCATTTGAAGACTTCACGATATTTAATAAACTAAGTCCTGAGAGTTACGATAACTATTACACATGTTTGAACATATTAGTCAATTTATGCAACCTGCATCAGAGTACTTGGACTGAAAGAATGAACAAGTATTTGAAGACCTATTCATTCAAGGAAATGCGTAAATCACAACACGAAATTATGAAAGCGCGACTTAAAAGCTTTGATAATCGGTTGAAAGACAGATTTTTGGGTTTATGGTACGAGTCTTATATAGTTCTGACGGAAAAGGACAATCGCATGATGGAGGCTGCTCAAAGATTTGACTACAACTTGACAACGTCACGATTTTTACGGATTTGGTATTTTCGATGCTTAGACTTGAAAGAACGTTTGCAGAACTACACTGAAAAAAACAACTTGGATTTGAAGAAGAAAACATTAAATTTTTTAATCCAAAAATCGCGTCAAAGACTAAACGATAACGTTGTCGCTGATAGGTTTCTTGAAAAAAGCATGCTGCAACGATGGGTTAAAAAATACAATTTCAATCAAGAAATGTCAGAAACGGCCGAACTTATATACGAAAGAAGTCTTAAGGAGCGCATTATCACAACACTAGACAATGCTAGAATAGAGCTATCCGCAGAAAGAGCGCACAACACGAAAATCGCTAGTTCAGCATTAGCAATTTGGAAAGATCGTACCGATTCAATAATGCAGCTTTGGGCTCAAGCTGTCGATATAGACCGGAAATTACTACTTAGAGAGACTTACAACTTTTGGAGGAATAAAAACCAAAGTATTCAAGATAAGTATCAAATAGCAGAGAAATATTGGTACGATATGGTATGCTCAAAAGCTTTTGAACAATGGAAATCGCGCCATAGATTTGACAGACTTTTGCTTGAATTTTTAGAAAATCGAAATGAAAAAATGCTCAGATCTGTATTTGAAGTATGGAAAACTCGAAGTCAACAATCACAAGATGCCCGCGTGTTTTTAGCTTACAAAACTACATCCAGGCTTTTCAAATTATGGAGATTGAAATGCCGACAGTCGAAAGTTATAAAAATCAGTGATCAAGAATTAGCATTGAAGATGTTAGCACGATGGAAATTACAATGCAAACTTCGAATGTTTACCCAAGTAAAGAATACTGAACTTGCATCTGGAGTTTTGAACCACTGGAGATTGTTGAAAGATCAGATTATGTATGAAACTAACGTACATTATCTTGCCTTAATGAACCTGAAGAACTCAAGAACACTTCATCGCTTTTATTCTATCTGGAAATCTAAATTAAATGACATCGCTATGCTAGAAGATAAAGCTGACCAAATGTACAATAAAAGTATAAAGCTTCATGCTTTATATGCTTTTTTATATCGTGATAATCTTTGCAGGGAATCTGAGGAAATTGCTGATAACATTTACTCGAAAAATACCCTAAAATCACACTTGAAATTATGGAAAGAGAAATCTGTACAGTCACGAAAAACGCGACTGGATGAGATTTTGGAAAATTATTTAGCAAGAAAAGAATCCGATTTAGGCAGTAAGTACCTAGGTATATGGATCAACGCAACAATTCGAATCGATGACTTGAATTCAATTTGCAATGATATTCTTGACAATCATGACGCCAACCTGGCTAATGAAGCGCTGAATATATGGATTAATGCAAAGGATAATATTTTACGAAACGAAAGAATTGCAGTTGATAATTATAACCAGAAATTACTTGAATCATATTTGGAAGTATGGAAAGGCTCGCTTAACAGAATCAATGAACTTAATCTGGTTTGTGACGAATTTTCCAGCTCTACCAATTTGGAGTTGCTTGAGAGAATCTATCGCATGTGGAGAATGAGAATGTTTAAGCTGAAAACTAAAAATCGTGATGCTGACGATTTCTTTACGCAATTGCAAAACCGAAAACTTAGGCAAGTTTGGCGTTATTGGAAGACCAAATCTCAAGAAAACACGCTAGTACCCCAGGAAAGTATATCTCGGGGAATCTTTTCGTCACGAAAGCCAGGTTTGCCTGCACAGTATACCGGCGCGACATCTTTTCCAGGTGAACCAACAGAAGAAATGAGAGAATATGTATTACAGACTCCGACCCGGCCAAAAAATAGAAAATCCGTTCCTTTCACATCTCTTGGGAGATGGAGGAGGAGTAAAACACCTGGAGGTCTCGGATTTGACACTATTATACGACACAATAATGAATCTCCTTCTGATGGACGTTCAAAGCATTTTTAAAAACATTTTATATAGCATTCATACAATATTATTTGTTATAAAATAAATGGAGACGGTTTCCTCCCCAATCCTTCTGTTATTACTGAAAGAGAGCTACCGATGCATCCAGGAACTATTGCATGTTAAAAACTGGTTATATATCATTAATATGTATATAGTGTGTTTCTACTGACTACTTTTTAAATTTGTCATCTTCATGGTGGTTCGAGTCATTCTGCAGTGTGCCTGAACTATTATCCAGAGCATAATCAACTCTCCCTTCTTCATGATCACTTTTCTGTTTTTCATCTGACACTTCAAGTTTTATTTCACTATCATCCGTTAAATCTTTGTTGTTAGTGAGTTCCATATCAGCTTCGGATTCTTCTTCTGCTGATTCAAGTTCTAAAGATGCACGTAAAGCGGTCACATCGACACCCATCTTTTCTAACTCTTCTATCTGCTTTAACTTTCTAGCACGATTTACCATTTTATATTTTTTCTGTGATTTGGATTTCTGTCGTTTAGCTTGTGCCAATCTAACTTGCTCTAAAAATGTTGTTCGGCTAGTAGTTGGATTTTCTAGATGTTCTATCTTTAGAGCTAGTATTTCCCTTGCTTTTTTTCGATTCTGCTCTCGAGATCTTGTGTGCTGTGAGCTCACAACAATTCCGGTTGGGATATGGCGTAACTGAACTTTGGAATTCGTTTTGTTGATCTATAGTTAAGACGTTAGAGCATGGTAAATAAATCCAAATCACATCTAGCACTCACTTTCTGGCCACCCTTTCCGCTACACATTCGTTAATAATTGAGAGATAAAACAGCATATTGCTAAAATGCAATTGTAGACACTCACCCTCCTTTGATGAAAACTTCTTCAATATCCTCCTCCTTAATCTTGGGGCGAGGTGGATATTGAACCTTTTTAGCACAGTTCTGAGCAAATGTGTGAAACTTCGAAGCTTTACATTGTTGATATATATATCTCAGGTGCCACATTATGCTATGAACTCGACTCTCGGTTGTCTTCTAAACAAGCATGTAAATGAGTATTAAAATCTAATAAATGTGCAAGGTCTTGCCTTAATCCCATTTGTATTGGGTGCTTTACATAAATACTCTGTCATCAACTCTAAATTTAATCGAAGTCAACTGTGCTTAAATAAATGAAATAATTATTGAAATTAATAACTTCCAAAGAATTGGGAATTCTAAGTTTTGTCAGATTTTCAGATCGAGCGAAGAATGAGTTCGGAATCATTTCAAGAATGTCTAACGACGGTCCTGCTTTTTATCAAATTGGCAAGTGAAGCATCAGAAAATTCCATACCTGATTCTCTTGTTCATTATGTTCGTCAAACAGGTGTGGATTCAGTTCTGAGGTTCGTGATACATTACATCTCAATCTTCATGACTGTACTAACAATTTCTCAGAGAAACTCAAGCTAAAATATCAGACAATTGGTCTATGATTCATGGAATCTTACAGCTCTGTCTAGATATTACGGATACTGGGCAAGCTATTGGTATTCGAAGAACACTCAATGGCTTAATAATGCTCACCCGAAATTTGGCATCTGTTGCCGGAGGGGGAGAGCTTGCAAATGATCACAGTGTAATTGACGATGCGATAAAACTTATTGAGAAACTTACAAAGCTTCAAGATATTAGTCCTGGCGGTAAGTTGTATACTAGTGACAGATTGAATCATCTAACCTTTGTTCAGACCTGAAAATTTTGAATTCATGTTTACAGTTAATCGCCAATTTTGCGAATCAAAACAGATCTAGACAAGATTTAGTAAACCCACTATTAGACCGATTTATTATTGACGCTCCAAAAGAAGTAATAATGAAATTGATTGATGTAATCAAGCCAGAATCCTGGATTTCACTACTGCTAATCGTGGAAAGTTGTCTTTCAAAATCGGATATCAACTGTTTAAAATTGCTAGAGTCGGATAATGGACAGTTACTGTTTGTCATCATAATGGAGTATACGCCGTATTGGTATGAACTCAGTAACAACATATTCATCAAGCTCGTTTCTGAAATCATACAAACTATTTTGAAATTCGGATACGCTCCAAAATACCTACAGCATGCAATAGAGTAAGTATAAGTTTTCTCATGAAGAGTATACACGGCTAACAACGCATAATAATATTAGATCTGATGATTACAGTAGCACTCAAATTTTATCGTTACTAAAATTGATTGATGCAGGCCTAGCATTTGACAAAAGTTTAGAAGTTGATAATAGAGTTGCTTTTAACCCTCATGATGATCCTGAAACAAGTGAACCAGTTTGTTATTCCATTGATTTTGCGATCAAAAAAGATTTATTTGAACCAATATTTACTCTTTTCGAAGAAACTTCAAAAGCCGCTGTTCCTTACATCATATCTTCAAAGCACAACGAAAACATTGAAGAGGAAAAACTTGTTCCTATATACAATGTCTGGAATACACTTATTGTTTTATCGGAGTTGATGGAGATTCTCTTGAATAGAAATGCCGATGAAAAAGCTAATCAGGAAATGGTCCAATATGCCATATCACAAAAGCCCATTGTTAAAGCACTAGTCGATCTATTCCATGTTGCACAAGTTCATCTGCCTAAAGCTTCTAAGCTGGCCGATATGGGAAACGGTAACCAGGATAGAGTAATGTTTGAGTCGTCCAAATGTTATTTTTTCCCAGGGTTAAAAATGCGCATAATCACGCTTTTGGCGATTCTAACTCGCAACAACCGTTCTGTTCAAGATGAAATTAGAGAACGTCAAGGTTTAGAACTAGTCTTATCAAATTGTGTTATCGATGTATACAACCTGTTTATAAAAGAGTCAGCCATTCTGTGCCTGAAATACCTTTTACAGGATAATCAGGAAAATCAAGATATTATTCGAAAACTGGAGGCTAAAACCGACGTGAAACCTGAAGATTTGGATGAAGCTGGCTTAGAGACTGAGTTCATTGACGGAAAATTAGCTTTGAAGAAGAAAATAAAAATCGAAGAGCTCTAGTGGAATCTCTTATAGCGTCACCAATGTCCCCAATCTTTTGAATGTTATAATAATGAATACTGCAATTGAGTGTATATAGAATAAGACTATATGTTGCTTGCAAAAATTCCATGACGAGAAGCATATCTGCGACAAAAAAGTTATACAAGTTCTGGACGAAACAGCCTCTATTCTGCCGAAGCCACCTCTAGATAATATTTATCTGCTTTAAGTCTTGTTTTATGATATTATAACGCCAGCCCATAGAGGCATATTATAATAATGTGTTATTGAAATTCTGAACCATTGGCTTTACATAGTTTTTACGATGTTACTCTTCAGCATACCATGATTCAAGAGTTAAGATTTAATGTTGTACAACACAATTCTATTAAAATCGTCTCATTTTGAGTAAGGCGCCCTTGCCACGGGCACGAGTTTGTTCGATTAATTAATTTATACACGTTCCGATGGTATGTTTTTTTATAATAAATAAAATCAAATAAAGATACAAATATCAAAAATATAATGTTCCATAAGCTAGTTTTGTAGACGAATCAGCTCGTTAAAATTGTTACTTTTGTACTAATAGTAAATCAAGTAGTCAGGTGCCTATTATATTCTGTGTTTCTTAGTCTCTCTGTAATGAACGGATATCAGTTTCTGCAAGCAAAATATGTAAACTTTCCCTTGTTACAGTTGCAAACTATTGAAGACGTTTTGTTGACACAGTGGTTCTAGTATGGGGGCTAATTGCATCGTTTATTCAACCCACTAACATACTGTAAAAAGCATAGTTACCATTAAATTTTGTAAATCAATACATAAACTCATGACATCTGAGGTATACTACAGAAAATTTACACGTACTGTAGTATATAAATAACTGTTGGAACAATATTTTCAAAGGATTGAGAGTCCTAGCGATTGAAATACTTTCTATCAAGACATTAGATAATGAACATTACAAGCACTACTATACAGGTCTTAATTGCCATAAAATTCAACTTTGAGATTTATTAGGAATGAATATACCCTAGCCCTATGTATACTGACAATCAACGCCAAAACCACCAAATTGGAAAATAAACAAACCGCCAAAAGTTTTAATTTTATTCCCCTCCATCGCATTTTTTTGTTTTGGTGATATCTCACAACGTTTCTTTTTCACCTTTTAACCTAACCACCAAACATAAAATACAAAAGACCTGGAACTTGGTTAAGCTTTCAAACGCATATTGAAGACAGAATCAACGATCAAAATACGTCCCCTGGTATATCATTGAAGGCTGCTCTTGTACAAGCATTGTTATCTATTGTCGATTTTTTGTTTTGATCATCGCTTGTTTTCTTTAGTGTAAAGCGCGCTCTTTTACTTTACTTTATTTTTGTGATATTATCGTTCGAACGGGAAGGTCTGAGGCTTATTGTCAGTTACTGGTTGCTTAAACAATTGTACGAATGGCGGATACTATGGTAATGGCTCCATCTCAGTTATCAAACACAGTATCAAAAAGGAGTCGAACAAAAACAGTATCAAGTTCAAATGGAAACGAAAAAAATAACGACCCAGCTCGTGTGAAACGAAAGTCGGCTAAAGAGTATATCGAAGAAGACGACGATGGATTTATCTTCACTCGAGAACCCCCCAAGAAGTTGAAGTCTTCATCTGGGAATGCAGTTCCGGCTCGAGCAACGTTCAGCGAGATATCTTCAAAAGCAAGCACGAAAGCTGTACCGGCATTCAAGACTAGGAGTCTTTCTGGGGTTTCGCGTGTTGTGAACAAAACTACGAAAAAAGGTTCTGTTTTTGATAAGGGGATTGCTGAAATGCCAATGACACCGATGGTTAAAGCTAACCATTCGAGCGCGTCGCGGACTCAAAAATCTCACAAGTCTCACAAGTCTCAAAGGCACAAAACGCGAGCAGATAAGACTCCTTCTCCAACTTCAAAAGTGAAGTCCGAAAAAGTGTCTTTGCCTGATGCTGATACTCCTATCATTAGAAAAAATCAGGAAATGAGAAAATCACAAGGTGGATACCGAAGAAGTAGTTTGGGAAACAGAGGGAAACGGGCAAGTTCTATTGGTAACGGTTTCGAGACTGTTCCACATTCGGATATTAGCCCAGAATCTTTTTACAAACATGTTGATAGCGAGATGCCAGATCCCTACAAAATGAAACAATTACTATTGTGGAGCTTGAAAAGAGTTATGGAAAGTCAAGAAGAATCATTTAATAAGGTCAAAATCGATCCAGCAATTAGCGTTGAAGAAAAAACTGCAATTAATGTAGCTCGGTTCATTCAGGAGGAAATAGTGAAAGATGTCGAAGACGGAAAAATAAATACAGGATGGTGGGGGCGACCAGACAATCTAGACTTGACTGATTCTATCAAAAAGCCAAATTCACAGAATGTGACGAACGAAGAAAATTTGCGTACATTTCAAATACGATATAACGAATTGCTAAAAGAAAAAGCGCAATGGGAAGCTAGAATTGAAAAAGTGAGGAAGTCCGCAGAACTGATATCAAAGAAATCATTGACAGCATCAAATGCTAAGGCTTTGGTCTACCAACAATACCCAAATCTGGAAAACATAGAAAAAACCGACTTGAAAATATCTGCTTTGGCCAAAATAGACGAGGACCTCAATATATTGGAGAGAGAAGTAGATAAACTTGATGATTTCACGCATGTTACGGGGTCTATTGCGAAATCGTCCTCAATATATTCTTCCAAAAAGATGAAGGTATTTGCAGATAAATTGTCAAAAGTTTCACAGGTGATACCTGCTCCCGAAAGAAGTGTACTGAGCTCAATAATTCAGGAATCAAAAGTAGGAATCGGCAATGGTAGAAAAAACCATGTGCCTATTTTTGACGCTTTACGAACTATTACACGTCTGGAACACGAAGACTCACTGTGAAACCTCGTTAATTTTCGTATAAATTTTACGCATTTTCTACCCAACTTCAACATTGCATATACAATATTTTGGCATATATTGTCATTCGCAGGATTCAAAACATCACAAACTTGACATTCATCTGGACTTATTTGAATAAGTGAGTCAATGTGGTAAGATATGTATTTTACTTATTCCTTGCACTTACTTGCTTACTCGCCTATATATTCTGTGAAGTTGAAACATCTTCTATAACATAATCACATACATTCACTTTACTAATAATATTTGTTTATTACTAATATTGGGTATTTACCCTACTTCAAACTGTGAAATTCAATTGTAACCACCAAGTAGAAGAACCTTGTAGCTGACAAGACTGATTTCAAAGTATTAAATACACGTTTTGAGTATGTGTACGAGTCGACCAAGATCAAGATTTAACAAACCGTGTAGTAATCCGGTGGAAAGTTCTCAATAATCCTATAGGGTTATTAGTAGATTTGTTCCTGTTCAAGCATGCCTTAAAGGCTGATAAACAGGAGTTACGCTAGATAAAAATTCAAGATAGGGTATGGGCATCAGAATGAGCCTAAACTCGAATATGTGTGCAGTCATATATTTATCCTATTAACGTCGAAGTTTGTAGGGTGCATTTTTTTTATTTTTTATTTTTTTAGCACCTTTTGACTCAACTTACGTGTATTTTTTAAAGGCACAATTTTGTCACTGTCACAAAATTTTTTTGTTGTTCTCGTTCACTCTCTTACATTTTTCGTACGCAACGCCCAAAATGTCTTTTTTTGGCATTGATAATGGAGCTCCTCAAGGCTCCAAACTTGAAGAGTACGATTTTGCGGACACATATGATGATTTAGCTTCGAAGCTTGTTGAAGACAATGATGATTTAAACGACGAAACTTTCGGTGATTTCTCTGTCGGCCAGGATTTTGATTTTGCGGGTCAAACCGCAAAAGTTGCTGACGCCATTGACGAAGAGCAACATATTTACGCCAGATCAAACATTTTTCCTACGTACAGTCCACAACCTCCTACTGTCAATGCTTCTACTAGCTCTCGCAACTTTCAGCCCATTGCTTCTTTGTGGGGTCCGGCTGAGCCCCAGAAGCAAGAGAAACCAAAAATGCTTTCACTGGAAGAGATCGAAGCTCAAATGCGCGCAACTTCTCAGATTCAGCAACCTCCAGCTCCACAACAATTCCCCATGGTTAATCAATTTGGGTACCCCCAACAACAGTTTCCTGGAAATGGCCAGTTTTCAAACTCGTTTATGGCACCACCCCAAGCTGGATTTCCTCAAGGATTTCCTCAGAACCCTGCTTTAATGAATCCTGGTGCAATTCCTCAACAGCCTTTTCTCGGCCAACAATTCCAGCAACCTACACAGCTCAATCAGCAATCTAATATGATGTTTCAACAACAACTTCCATTACAACCGCAAGGGCAGCAACCACAGCAAGATGTTCCTTATCAGCTTGGAAATGATCAACAAAACGCTAACCCGCCAGTATCATTGGCTAATATCATGCAGGAAGACCTCTCTCAAAATCCAGCTGAAGTCGAGAGGTTACTCAAGAAAAGCAGAAAGATTGCTCAAATTGTAAAGTACAACAATCTAATGTCTTCATGGGACAAAAACTTTATCACTAAAATTCAGCTGCAACAAATGGTAACCGATGATCCTTATAACGAAGATTTCTATTATCAAGTTCATAGCGCAATCCAAGCTCGCAACAATCCTCAACAGCCTCTCAACTCATTTGCAAGAACTTATTTGTTCCAAAGAGGTCAGCGAAATGGTAGATACAGAAAACATGATAATCCTTTACAGAGAATGCAACAACAAGTTCAACAAGCTATTGCAAACGCTAAAGAACATCCTAAAAAAGAACAAATTACTTTAGAAGGTGCTCTTGGTAAGATTTCTTTGAATTCAGGCAAAAGGCCTCGACAATCACTTAGCGTGAAAAAAATTGAATCAGATTCTACTGAAAACTCTTCACCACAGGTTCGTTCCTATGATTTGAGAGGCTTGCTAAAACTCATTGAAACTATATATGCTACTTTACTTGAAATTGAGAGCTTAGAAAGGTCTAAGCCTCAACAGATTGAGGGCAAACCTCCATTGGAAGAAGGTGCGGTAGAAGAGTGGCAAACTAAACTTAATACCCAAGTTGCAAAGCTCTGGGATGAACTACAAGTTGTTACTACTCAAGATCCCGATTCTAAGGAGGTTCATCCATTTATTGCGATTTTGAATCACAATAAGGGTAAAAAACTCATTCCAAGAATTTTCAGACACATCTCACAAAAGCAGCATTTAACTATCCTTACTAGAGTTGTTGCACACTTGGACACCCTGGATGTAGTAAAAGAAGCTGCTTACATAGACGGTCAAGATTTGAAACCTAAAGTTAAAGAGTCTGTTGATTTGTTCTCTCAAACAGCTCTACCTCCTTTGGTACATCTTATTTCTGAATCTTCCTTTGACGTCGTCAATGGTCTTTTGGAAATTCTAATTTCTTCCAATGATGTTGTTTTGGTCGGATCAACAAAGATTGGACTTGCATTCTTAACAGTCCTTATCTCTCGAGCAGAACTTATTTCTCAACAAGAAGAAGATCGTGATGAAGAAATAGCTAACTGGCAGAATACTTTCAATAACTTATTTATGAAACTCCAAGGACATCTTTCAGGCATTTTCCCACCACGAAATGTCGATGATTCTTATGTATGGCATTTTTTGGCATCTCTTGCATTGGCTGCTAAGCTAGAACACCAAAGAATTATTGTTGATGAGGTCAGAGAAAGAATCTTTGGTACCATGGCTGAAGCTAAAGCATTGCCTATGGAAATTGGACATCAGAAAATTTCGAATCTTAATCTGTTTTTGAATGTTATGGGATTGAACGCTACTACAACCGAAATTGGTGAATTGAATCAATAGATGTAAATGGACGAATCTTTCGAACAGTAATATTTTTGCTTTACTGCCATTTATATAAATTCAAATTGAGTATAATATTATGATTACTCGGCACGTAATAAAATAGAAAAAAAAAGTTGATTTTGTTTTATTGAATTAATCTTGTTTGCCATATTTTTGGTTAGAGTTGTACTTGCACTGTCGCTTTTTGAAGGCTTGCCATCCTTATTATCCTTATTGTATTGTATGACACGAAACCTGCAAAGACTCTGAAGTGATCTCAGTATTATCATTAGTGAATTTTCATTATTATTGTTGTTGTAGATATTATTGTTATTATAGATTCCGCTGATAAGTGTATCACAAACCCCAACCCATACAGAATACTTTACGCATGTCCAACTCTTAATGTCAAAAGGGCTAGAAGGTGAAGACTTGAACAGTGCAGATGAGGGGCAAGGAAGGAATGCTCTGTGAAACTCCACTTCTAAGAGCTACATGACTCACAGGGCAACCCATAAGAGTGTATTCCTTCTTAGGTAACGACATATAGGCGATACTCTGACGTTATTATACTCTATGGAGGCTGACTTGAAATTTTACTAATTCACTCATCTTCTTTCTTTCATTCATATAACTCTTTTAGGAGAAAAAGACCACTATAAGATCGAATGCCTGGTCCCCTTACTGACATCAGTGAAGCTAAAAATTATATAGGACAGCCGGTCTCTAGCCTTCCGGTACCCTCTTTTGTTCTTGACAAATCCATACTATCGACAAATGCATCTCGGCTTCACTCTAAACTGAAAGAAAGTCCTCTTAAAGAGCTAAACTTGCAGTTCAGACCTCACATAAAGACTTTGAAAACTCTTGAAGCAACTCGTTTGGCTCTTGGATCTTTTCACAGTGTGGTCGCATCGACTCTACAAGAGATTTATGGTTTAGAAAGTCTTGTGCTTGATGGTACTATTGATGACATCTTGTATGGTGTACCAATTGGTAAGTCAATGATCCCTCAAGTTGCTGATATCAATCAAAAATGGAAAGGAAAAGCCGTTGTTGGCGTGTTTGTTGACCATGTGGAGCAAGTCAAACTGCTGCTGAATCATGGTGAACAATGGAATATTATGATTAAATTGGACAGTGAAGACAATAGAGCAGGCATAACAGAGGAAAACTTTTCTGAGCTCTTTGATGTTATAAAAAAGAATGAAAACTCGTTGACTTTGAAGGGATTTTATGTGCACGCTGGATCCAGTTATGGTGCTACCGATCTCGAGACAGCTCAGAACCACCTCTCCCGTGAGATATCAACATTGCTAAAAGGAGTCAAAGCGTTTGGGCCTAGTTCCAGCCGTCTCATTCTTTCATTTGGGGCTACACCCACAGCACACGCATTGACTCAAATTGAATCTCAGTTGGACATTACTTCAAACTCATATCAATTCGAATTGCATGCAGGTAACTTTCTTGCCCTTGATTTGCAACAAGCGTCTTCGACACTTTGCTCCCCAGAAAGTATTGCTGGTAGTGTACAAACTGAAATAGTCAGCCATTACCCAGCCCGTCAAGAATACTTGGTGAATGCCGGTGTACTTGCTTTGTCTAGAGAACCTGGCCGATGGGGCGGATTTGCTCATGTACTAGGTCGTCCTGGCTGGAAGATTGAAAGAGTTAGTCAGGAACACGGAATCTTGAAATATTCAGGCAATGCTGGAGAAGAAGGTGAGCCATTCAAAATTGGCGATAGAGTGATGCTACTTCCACAACATATGTGCATTACGTCTGCTATGCATAAAGTATACTTTGTTGTAGATGGAAGTGACACTGTAGTTGACGTTTGGAAACCCTGGAAATTCTGGTAAACCTTGAAGCTTTGTAAGCTATTTATCTATAAGTATATTGTTGGTTTATCAAAATCAATCATAGGCTCAATAGCTTCTGATTTCTATAAGCGTTTCGATACTTCAATGAATAACCCACTTCGATGTGATATTGGAATTTTATGTGTGTGCGGCAGTCTATCAGATGAAAATATTAAAACACTTGATAACTCGGGCCATATTAGCATGCCGCACTATATCTTTACAGTTTTAGCTTTTAAATCACCATTTAAAGAGACGATTAACGTATGCATATATACCGGTATACGAGTAAAACAAACTAGTTCAAATTTCACAAGTTAATTCAAGTCAGATACTGCCTAATTTCAAAGACTTCAAAATTTTATATTTTCGTAACTCTACAAGTGACGTTATATTTATATCTATAGTTGAAAAGATATTTTGCCATACAAACCAGTTTCTTTGTTTCCCCTTTCCATTCACATTTCTATAACATTAATTTCCAAATATCACGCGTAAAGTCCTCAATACTCATTTGCTTTCAGTGACAGATGTCTAGAAATGGACAAGAAATCAAGAAACGATGATTCTGTACAAAAATGTAACGAGAATATAACAAACACGACCACCGACGACAATGAGAGCGAGTATGACAGTGAAGTTAGTGTTATGACGTCTGGGGAAGACGATGATGCGAGTTTGGAGCCGTTCCCTGAAGTTGGAAGTGACCGGTCAGTTATCGAAAATCATTCCTTGAGCAATGAAAACATAAACCCAATAAACGATGTCAACAGAGGGGTACAACAGCTTGAAACCCCGCCGACTAATGAACTATGTGCTTTGCCGAGTATAGCGTCTACCTCATTTCAGTCAATCAACAGGGACTCTGTGCCGAAAAGTCAACCAGGAATGATATCTGATGTCAATAGCTGTTCAGAAAACCGATTGGCGACTTTAGAACAGGACCTCAAAAACTTGGATAATCTACAGCACGTTAAATTAGCCGATAACACTTTACAAGAACAACAAAAATCGGGGTCTCAACCAGCAAGACGGAGGTCCACCGTAACTGATGCAGTTGACCGTTATAGAAATCTGGAAAACACACCGGGCTTTGTAGGTGCTATTGCCGTTGCATTTGCTGCTATCCCAAAAGCTTCGGAACTTTTGGAGAACTCGGATTGGTTTCGAAACGAAAAGTATTTGGATTTTCCAGTAGACAATGAGAGATCCGAATCACGCCCAACTCCTGCTGCAAACGTTAAGTTTCAACGAGAACACACTGCAAGACAAATCAATAAACGAAGAGCAAAGGCTGCTTGGTACTTAGTAAAGGAGTATGCAAAACTGGGAATGAAATACGTAATGACATTGAAAGGTTTCGCCGTTACATTGTACTTTCTATTAGTCATAGCGTTTGGTGGAATGCTTTTTTTGTTACTTATTAACGCTGCACCGGCCATGGTTAAAGAATACGGACCTGACGACAAGGAACATTCGCCTAGACAAATATGGATAGAAATAGATTCACAAATATTGAATGCACTGTTTTCAATCACAGGACTAGGGCTGTTCCCTATTCGAATACGAGATTTATACTTATGGATAAAAGGCCGCTACCATCAGAACCAAAAGTGCAACAAGAAGATTTTGAAAATCCACAGTAAATGGTTTTGGGATGGTTTCACAAGTGACTGGAAACTGCTTCTTGTCATTGTATTGTTAATTTTCAATTCTATCTTTCAGGTACTGTTGTGTTTCGTCATGTGGCATTATAATAGGTTTACAAGGCCTTCTTGGACAACTGGTACCTTAATTGCAGCCAGTTTTACGTGTAGTATAGCTGCTGGAATTATCATGTATCTTGAAGCAAGGCGAATAGAAAACTACACATTTCAGACAGGCAAAACTCACGAACCTGGCGTATCACTTTCTAAAACAGAACAGAAGCATGACGAAATCAGTATGTCGAACATTCAACCAAATTCAGTTTTAAAAGAAAATTATGCGAGCACCGATAGTAATAAAATAGTCTGATGGTCAGATTCACACTGATATGATCGTGTATTTTGTTTACTGTTTCTACGTTACATAAAACGTCATAATATTTATAAAGGCAGTGGCTACCTATTATAATATGGTATAGATAAATAACATAATTCATACAAATGTACCTGTCAAAATATGGGGTTTGAAGAAGTGCTTTTTATTACGGAATTCATTTTCTTTTGTTTAAAATTCCCTACTTTTCTTGTAGTGTACACTTTATTCTTAAATATTCTGACTTTCCCTTGAAAGAATTTTTTGTTACTTATTTTTTCTTTCTTCTTCTATACAGAAATAAGAAAGATTCAGTGAATACCTCCAATCTGATAGACTAATTCGTTTTTGTTTCGTTGCCTTTTTTCGTTTTACTTTTGAATTTAGAACGTCATTTTGATAGATAAAACTACTCTTTACATACATTGCCGTTGGCCTTCGAAAGACAGGAATCTCTACAATGACTTCCGACATTACAGAACACACGCCGTTAAACACATCATTAGAATCGGACTCAACTTTTGGCTCGACGTTATCATCGAGAAACAAAACCAGAAACACTACTGCATTGACAGGACCAAATAGTTCCTATAGACTTAATCATCCGCAAACGTCAAAATACTCATACTTCAAGCTAATTGATTACAAAGATACAATTAAGAGATGTTTACTTAAGTACTTGAAATTCATCGGCCCAGGGGTGATGGTTTCGGTAGCTTATATGGACCCAGGTAATTACTCGACAGCCATTTCAGCAGGTGCCCTTTACCAGTACAAACTGCTTTTCGTTATTTTCGTCTCAAATTTATTTGCAGCATTCCTCCAAACCTTATGCATCAAACTAGGATCTGTCACAGGGAAGGATTTAGCACAAAAGTGCAGAGAAGAGCTACCGAGATGGCTATGTATCACCATCTACATCATGGCAGAGATTGCCATCATCGCTACGGATCTTGCCGAAGTTGTAGGTACTGCTGTTTCTCTCAATATTTTGTTCAACATTCCCCTTTCGATTGGAGTGAGTCTCACAATTATCGACGTTTTGATAATTTTACTAGCATACAAACCAAACGCGGAGATGAAAGTTGTGAGATATTTCGAATACATGGTTTCACTATTAGTATTTCTGGTTGTGGGTTGCTTTGCAATTCTGCTCAGAAATATTGGTGATATTGACAAAGAAGCCGTTTTCCGAGGGTTCTTCCCGTCGAAAGAATTGTTGGAGACGCAGGGGCTCTATCTATCGTGCGGAATTCTCGGAGCTACTGTTATGCCTCATTCTCTGTATCTTGGATCCGGTCTAGTTCAATCCCGTTTGAGAGAATACGATAGGAAACACGGTTTGTGTAAGGACACTGAAGATGAATATGAACTACTGAAATATAAGCCGTCTATTCACGCTATAAAATATGCCATGAGCTATTCGATCGTTGAACTCATCTTGTCCTTGTTCACTTTTGCTGTTTTCGTTAATAGTGCAATCTTGATTGTGGCGGGCGCGACGCTCACTAACACTCCGGATGCTGTAGATGCTGATTTATTTGATATTTACAACATGTTAAGCAAGTACCTCTCTCCAGCAGCAGGTACTGTGTTTGCATTGGCACTACTTTTTTCAGGTCAATCTTCAGGAATCGTGTGTACTCTTTCAGGTCAAATGGTATCCGAAGGATTCTTACATTGGACAGTTAAGCCATGGATTAGAAGACTGGTGACAAGAAGTATAGCCATAGCACCTTGCTTTTTTGTTGCATTTTTCGTGGGTAGGAGGGGACTGGTTGACGTCTTGAATGGATCACAAGTTGTTTTATCTCTACTTTTACCTTTTGTTTCGGCACCTCTTTTATACTTTACCTGTAAGAAGAGTGTCATGAAGGTTCCTGTTACACCTAGATACCCCGAAGCACCGATATCATCTACAACCACACTGAACGGTGATACATATAATCAGATCAGCTCAGATACAGGGAATTCAGAAGAGAGTGAAACAAGGATCGTAGTAGAAGAATTTCAAGATATGAGCAATAGTTTACTGACGAACATTCTAGCTGTAGTTATTTTTGTACTGGTGTCTTCGCTGAATATTTTCATGATTATATCGATGGCCTTAGGCGCAGATGTTCATTTCTAGCGGGGTTTTCCTGAATATATTTAAGTATAACTTTAGTTAACGATATCCAATTTGATAATGAATGAATTTAAAATGTGAGTTTCCTCTACGTTTTTTTTGCTTTGGCAAGTGCGCAGTTTGTGGGAAAAAATGTAACAGAAACTATTGGTAGTAAATGTCGTAACACGGTGAACACCTGTATAAGGTTTTTTTTTTCTCTTCTTCATTTTGACTCATTTATAGTTTTTCGATTTTTTTTCTTCATTGAAACCATCTTTTACTTTGCATCTTAGCTCCTACAAACATTATCAAAATGGTTACTGCTAGTCAAAAGTATTTGTCAACCCGCTCTTCCACTGAGCCCTACTTGTCGTTTGAACAGGCCGTCATTCAAGGTTTGGCTCCCGATGGAGGACTTTATATCCCCACCGAGATCCCATCGCTGCCCAATGACTTCCTTGAGACTTGGAAAGACTTAACTTTCCAAGAACTCGCCTTCAATGTCCTTTCATTATTTATTTCAGACGAAGAAATTCCTGCTAAAGATTTGAAGGAATTAGTTGACAGATCTTATTCCACCTTCAGATCAGACGACGTGACTCCTCTCAATCCTTTAAACAAAGATCTAGGGCTGTATCTGCTTGAACTGTTCCACGGTCCTACCTACGCTTTCAAAGACGTGGCTTTACAATTCGTTGGTAACCTTTTTGAATATTTCTTGAGTAGAAAGAACGCTGGAAAGGCTGAAGATTCTCCCGACAGAGACATAATTACTGTTGTTGGTGCCACTTCCGGTGACACGGGATCAGCGGCCATCTACGGTCTTAGAAACAAGAAAGATGTTTCAGTTTTCATCTTATACCCTAATGGAAGAGTTTCACCTATTCAAGAAGCACAAATGACATCAGTGTTAGATCCTAATGTTCACACTATCTCCGTTAGTGGTACATTCGACGACTGTCAAGATCTCGTCAAGCAAGTTTTTGGCGACAAGGAGTTCAACGACAAGTATCACATTGGTGCTGTGAATTCCATCAACTGGGCTCGTATTCTTGCTCAAATCACATACTATTTCCACTCGTTCTTTACACTTGCAAAGACTGTGGAAGGTGGTCCTAAAGCTCTAGCAAAAAAGGTCAACTACGTCGTTCCTACTGGTAACTTCGGTGATATTTTAGCTGGATTTTATGCAAAGAAAATGGGACTACCCATTAATCAACTTGTCATTGCCACCAACGCTAACGACATTCTCGATAGATTTGTGAAATCAGGAAGCTATTCTAAGAGTGTTGAAAGCTCAGAGCCAGTTGTTCACGCAACCTTGTCTCCTGCTATGGACATCTTAGTTTCTAGTAATTTCGAACGTTACTTGTGGTACCTTGCACGTGAAAACATTGCTGCTACCAATGCTGATGCTGGGTTTATTGTCGCTAAATGGATGTTGGAACTGAAGACTGAAGGAAAGTTCAATGTTCCAGAGGTTGTGCTAAATGCTGCACGCAACGATTTCTCAAGTGAGCGAGCCTCAGATGAACAAACTACAGAGACCATTCAAAAGGTTTACCACGAAATTTCACCAAAATACATTTTAGATCCTCACTCCTCAGTTGCTGTCACCGCTGCTCTCAGGAAGATCAAAGACCAACCTTCTGGAGAAGCTCAACACTTTGTGGCTCTTTCTACAGCACATCCTGCTAAGTTTGCCGATGCCGTTGATCTTGCTTTGAAGGGCGCTGAGGGATACTCATTTGAAAACGACGTCTTGCCTGAAGAATTCAAAGTTATGAGCACCTTGGAGAAGAAGCACTTGTTTGCTGACAAGCCTGATTTGGGATTGATTAAATCTATTATTGTTGAAGAACTTGCTAAGGAAAAGAACATCTAGATGCGAATATTTATATATAGTTAATGAAGTTGTTTGTATATTGTTTTTTGCCATATCAATTTGGTTTTGAATTCAGTCATTGAAGCTGTTGATGATTTCAGCTACTATTTTTTTTGTCAATCGTTGGTTGTAGTTCACAATCTGCGTTATCACACATTAGTGCAAACGGTACTTACCCGAGAGCGTTACAGTAAAAAGTGCTTTTCCTCAAGGTGAATTGGATTTTATGAATGGTCAAATTATACCATTCTGCATAGCAGCTATATAAATCTTGATTCAACTATTGTAGTGTTTTATTTACAGTAATTCTTTATACACTTTTTACAAACAGTATCAAGCGAACATACTTCTCAGTTGATACTATCCGTCGAGCGCTCCTACCGCAATTTGTAGTCAATATCCCGGCTTATATATTTGAAGTTGGTGTTTACATAGTTTCTTAATCAAACACATCTCCATACGCAATTATATATCCACAACTAAAACTATTCATTCACAACTAGTTAGCAGAAGTTATTTGCATGGGCAAGGCAATTCCGAAAGTAAAAGGTCAGATGAATATTCAAACAGAATAGCACTCAATGCTGAAACAAACAATACTGTTATTTCTCTCGTCGCTAGTGTTGGAGAACTACTAGTAGAACAGTTGGAAAAGTAGTAGATTTTTTACACTTTTTAATTGTGAATATAGATACCCGTAATTATATCGATTGTTACCTAACTAATCGAACCAAATTTCAAGCTAGTATTAGTTCTATATTGGCTATCGAAAAACTGTACCCCAAACATTATCATGGGCTCTTGATATCGGGGTGAATTTTAGATATACTGAATGTGATTAAGATGAAAGAGGCACAACTGTAGGTAAAACACACTTCCCTAAAATTTCTCTAGTACTTCTTTTTCTTTGCTAATATTTGTTCTCTGTTACCCGCTTACTCGTTGTTTAATTAATAATTAGTTATACAAGCCAGATAGTTCATTTGTCTTTTCTATTTGCTTTGTGTCGCACTTGTATTATGGCATATAGGTAACTATCATAAGATATTATGTTTATCGTACTTGACAAAAGAATTCTATATCGTCATATATAATTTATTCGAGCGTTTTTTCAATGTATGAATCAAACACATATCCTATACCTGTATACATTCAGGTTTATAGGTTGTGGCCATTTCCCTTCACTTCTTGCTGTATACTTTAACACATGCCATCAAATTCGAATACAAGAGAATGTAAACCGCGTATGCCCTACAGTAAAAACATACACATGAACCCCTATTGCAATTGTTTGGCTTCATAAACGATTATACGTCAGAAATGTGGGGGGTATTAGCGGCCATACGTAACTGATTTATTTTCACAAGCCATTAGTTTTTTGTTGGTTTGAGGATTGTGTGAGAGTAGTTTTTCACGAGACGCTCGATCTACAATAGAATGAATTCGTACCAACTCAGTCCCAAGCAACAAAGTTTATCGGTCCTGCAATGACGAATAAGCATAACAAGCAAGTCCAGGATATGTTTTTGGTTTCAACAAATGATGTTTTGAGCTTATTTTTCAAAGGCCTGTGAATGGCTTCCTCATCTTTTCACATTTAGGTTCTCGTCTGATTTTTTTGGCTTGTGTACTACTGGGGTTGGGTTGGTTGGTGCAACTTGGTAGATTATAAGCGAGTAGAAGGTATCGAAGAAATGAAAAGAATTACGCGTGCATAAAACACAATTTGAATCAGCGGGTCAAAAGATCTGGCCTATTGTTGTCTATTCTAACATGTGAAGATTTGACGTTCAAGATTTGACAGTAATAGACTAATAGTAAAATCTCTAATATACACATATTATTTTCTTCTTTTCTTTCTTTCTTGCTGATGTTGGATGATTATTATCCTTGAACCAAATCCTTTGAAAACAAATCATGATTCTCTATTTTTCATGCAAATCGCAGGTACGCAATATTATGATTATGTTGGTCTCATTACCCCCGGTAGTCTGTTGGTGCCGATCAATAAACAACAAAACTCGAAACGTAAAATTGATGAGTTCCCCGCAATAAAGGTGTCAAATCATGGAAAACACAAAAATCTTAAAATGAAAAATAATCATCTTTTAATACAGGAACAATGAGGGTAGACTTAAAATGCTATAAATGGTCTCGGGTGTCCCCCTTTACTTTCTACTACAGAATCGTAATCAAATCTAACAACCTCAACAATGCCAATCAAAGACCGTATCCTTGAACACTTTAGCCAATTGACAGAGCATGCCCGTGCGCATCCAATTCTTGCCGTCCTTCTGACAATCTTCTCACTCACAATCATCATTCCAGCTTACCAGGAACTCAATTTCCGCTTCCGTTTTTATTTCCTCAACAAGCATAAAAACACAAAGCTAGCCATAACCAGCTACAGCTTCCCACTGGGCATCCCTGAACTTGTCTCTAGTCTACTAGCCATCAAAACCCATGAGTTTCCCATCTACTTCCAAAGATCTCTGAGAAAAAAAGCACGCCCCAGACAGTACACAGGCAGGAGACAGGTAGTGGGTAAATTTGTGTATTGGACTATCGACCCTGAAAATATTAAGGCCTTGCTCGCTACGCAGTTCAAAGACTTTTCGCTGGGAGAACGACATGCGCAGTTCCTGCCGTTACTGGGTGATGGTATCTTTACGTTGGATGGTAATGGGTGGCATCACTCGCGGGCCATGCTCAGGCCCCAGTTCACAAAAGAACAGATTTCTCGAATTGACTCTCTTGAAGAACACGTTCAGAAATTGATCAGACGTGTTGACGAAGCGTCTGCAAGAAATGAATATATTGATATCCAAAACCTTTTTTTCCAGTTCACAATTGACACCGCTACCGAATTTTTGTTTGGTGAATCCGTTGACCTTTTGTCCGGTGGTAACCCAAAGATTCCACTGGCAAACGAGTTTGGGAAAGCTTTCAATCGAGCTCAGTACGTGCTTGCCGCACGATCATTAATGCAAGATATGTACTGGGCTGTTAACCCGCCCCAGTTTAAAAAAGACTGCAAAACCTGTAAATCATTTACTGATTCCTATGTCAAATTAGCCTTACAAAGATACGAAATGAACAAAGGCAAAACAGCTGATTCCTACATTTTTTTAGATGAACTGACCAAAGAAACGCAAGACCCTGAGATTCTCCGAAACCAGTCTCTAAATATTTTACTTGCAGGGAGAGATACTACGGCGTCACTTTTATCTTTTGCAATCAAAGAACTCTCAACTCACCCACAAGTCTACGCCAAGCTTCGAGCAGAGATTCTTGAACACTTTGGTACAAGCCGTGATAAGATCACTTTCGAGTCTTTAAAACGTTGTGTTTACCTCCGCCATGTTATTAACGAAACACTCAGACTTTACCCAACAGTACCAGAAAACTTCCGCTACTCTAACTACGACACAACACTTCCCAGGGGTGGCGGCCCTGATGGGCAATCCCCCGTGTTTGTCCCCAAGGGAACAGTCATTTTCTACACCGTTTTCACGATGCAACGACATCCTGACTTCTGGGGTCCCGACGCCGAGGTGTATAACCCAGACAGGTGGTACAGCTACGATTCCAAAACCCATCACTCTTGGGACTTTTTACCGTTCAACGGTGGCCCAAGAATTTGCTTGGGACAGCAGTTTGCGCTGACGGAAATGTCATTCACGTTGACAAGGTTGCTGCAGAAGTATGAAACTTTGAGGTCTGCTCCTGGTGTTTTTGAGGGGCCTTTGAAGGTTGATGCGGCACTGACGATGTGTGTTGGGGGAGGAAAGGGGGTTCCTGTTATTATGAAGTGAGGTGAAGTAGATAGTGTAGTACTTCCAGTACATAATATGAGTTAATGTTTTATGCTTTATATTTACAATATAAAAAATGAAATGAATAAGAATGAAGAACTGAAAAGTTTTGAATTTGTATTTGTAGCCAGAGAAAAGATAAAATTCACTCTAAAACGGATAAGGATGTATAAATTTTGCAAGTAAAGCCTATGTTTGCACAGCATCTATTTGGCTTATCACTTAATGAACTGTATCATAGTCGGTATGCACCGATATCTTCGAATTTACATTTGATTTGGTGGCTGACTTCATGAGAACGCCACGTTTTTCAGCTATGCTGTTTTCAACGCATGGCCAGCAACGATGGCTTCTGTTTGATTGAGAAAAATCTCATCAATAAATGGGGTTGATATATCATGCTTCTTTTGGGATACTATGTAAACACTTCAGCAGTCCTGTTTGTTAAATTCTGCCTCGAAATTTTACTCATGTATTATCGTGCTACAACAGACTACCTACTAGCTCTTGAATATGGAATTTAGAGATCTTTACCGAATCTCTAGCAAACTGAAAATTTAATTATAGATTCTGACATTCTTTTCTGTAATAACTATAGTTTTAGTAAATTTACACTGAATTTCAGACATGCGTTCATATAAGATACCGTTACGCTATTTAAATCAATAAACCGAATCAACCTACCAGATAACTTAAGCTGAATTTGAGCAGCTGAAAATCATACTTGAAGAAAAGGAAAGCGTTCAGGGCACTAAATGTGGTTTCTTAGTGAGTAGATGCAGTCGACAACACCAGGCGACTGAGTAACGGAGAAAAAGGCTGCGATTTTAACATGAAGTTTATGGATTTTTCGTTCTATTTATTTCATTTATAATCAGTTTATAGTCCATTGTCAAATGTTGCCATATTTCAAATATTGTCCTGTCAGATATTATATTATTATAAAAAAATTAAACCAATAACAAAATACAAATAATGTCAATAACAATGAAGAAGACATCCTAATATGGATCAGCAATAAACTCGAACAATCTACGTTGTGACGAGTTTCATTATCCCGTGAGTTACTGTTGTATGAATACTTTTGTTTTTTTGGCACTTAAATGACCTCAATGTTACAGTTTGTGACAGTCAATAAAGAGGAAACCTTTATAACAAATACTCGGGCCCAAAGAACCACAGAGTTTATTGCTGAGTTAAAGTAGTTTGGTGAGAGGATGAGAATTTGCTAACGGCTTTGAGTTCTTTGCCAGTATCTAGCAAAGCACTTTACTAATTTTGAGTTCCGAAGAAACCTTTTGTAAAGGCCCACGATGAGCCTCATAGCTGATGCAGTTAAACGGAATGTGTGATATGGTTTCTGCTTCACCGCATTGGCATCTGATATCTTGTTGGTTGTTATTATTGTTGCTGTACATGTTCAAATTCTGACCAAGGTAATCATGGCAAGTTGATAGATATCAATCTAAAGCATACCAGCAATAAGTTTCTGCAGAACCGCCTAAAACAACAAACTGAAGACTGTCTATTTTGCTCTTCCTTTTAGGATATTCTGTATTCAACAAATTTATTTGAGAACATTTATCAGCGTTGTTTTCCGTACAGACATTATACGTATGGTAATTTTTTTCTTTCAAATTAATCTACTCCAGACCATGCTAAAAAGGTAACTTTATTCCGAAGCCAAAAGAGGTTTTAACTTGAAGTGTATAATTTTGGACGAAATAACATAATATAAAAAGATTTGAGCTTGGTATCATCTTTGCCTAGATCCATTCAAGAGATCTATAATTATAGTAAGCCGGTTTGCAACCTCTGAAGTGTAACGTTTTAATAATAAACAATTTGATTGACAATAATTCAGACTAGAAAAGTCGTACATCGGTAAAACCTCCTGTCAAATATAGATTTGAGTTTACCCACTTTTCTTCTTTCAAAAGATCTTCAGTCCCGGACTTAAATCCATTACAAGCCAGGCCCACAACTAAATCAGTAGAGCACCTTATATCCTTCTACGACAATATGTGTATTCAGTAGATCTATGAAAGTTGATGTACCAACTATATAAAAGAGTTGAGTACCACAAACCTAATTTTATTGCAAATGCAAGTTGATGATAGGCTGAGTTGGTTGTAGAAAATGTTGTCTATCCGAAGATGGCTGGTTGAGAATAGCATCCACTATCTGAAAAAACTCTCACTATATATATGATTTAGCAGGTCTAGAGCTATACGAGAAAGCACAAATTGGCACATATGAAATAATTTCTAAAACGGGTATAAACTACACTCAAACCTGGCTAATGGAAATAGCTCTTACAAGCGTATATATTCCCATGGCATTCTTTTCGTCTGCTCCTAGAACAAGGCTTTATAACAACTTTGTTCGTATGCAAAAAAAAGGGGGGATTGAAGGAAGACAGTGCTACTAAATTATTTGAAAGAGAACCAAAATTCAATGTAAACAATGAAAAGTTAAAACGGGACGCTATTAAACAAACTGTCTGTTTAGTTCTATTTCATCATAATATTATTGTCGAAAAGATGTATACGTGTACACACACGCACTGTACAGAAATGAAGCTTGAGGATCTATCTTTGCAATGGTAGCGGCAACTTGAGTTCCAAACAACACCTAATGGTATAAACTGTAGAACCAGATAATCATGTATGGTATTTTTTTTGGGATTACCACAACCTTTCCAAAACTGCCTGGGTTGGCCGAATATCACATTTTTCATGATTTAAACAAAACCCTTGCTTATTCTAATACTGAAATCATTTTTGAAGCAGCAAACCTCTTTCTACCTTATCCAGAATTTCTTACTAAACTAACCTAATCTCCGGACTGAAAAGCTTGACATTTGACGTTTTGCCTTTGACATTTCAAAACCTACAGTAGTAATAATTTGACAGAGAAACGGATAATAGCTGGGTTGGTTACCACATATTGTACCAATAGAAATAAAGACATACCAACGTCGAACCTTTTTTATTGTAATTTTTGTTTATTTACATTAACGGTGATTGGTGCTTGGGCCCGAACTCGTATACTTTTGTGGCCAACGTCGTTCTTAAAACAAGTTTTTACGACAGCACTCAAAATATCAATATTTTGGTATTATTCAATCATTTTTGTGGGTGTTTCTTGGAATTTGAATAGCAAAATACATTCTAGACTGAATTTCTAGCAATTGGATAGCTCAACTCAACAAAAGACAACTGGATATATACCAAGTCCATTTCCTTCCGTCAACTTCAAACTTGAATAAAATCTAACGTAATTTGGCTACACGCCCGATTTCTAACTCATACTCCTCGTACGGTACGGCACAGATCCTGATAAAAATAGAGATTAGAATTAAGAAAATTTAAATAATGCTATAAATTTTCATGGTATGAAGGGTGAAAATAGATAAACTAAATCACAAAATGAGGGACGGGGGACCCGAGAGGGGCCGGAGCACTAGTAATTAACCGAATATCTCAAAAGTTACGTGTCGAGCTTTACGTCCTTTAGAACCCTACTCTGTTTTAGTTATGAGCTTCCTACCACATACCTCAAGCACGGCACATCTTAATCTGCCGTCCTATTCAAGTCCAATTACTTCTGTTTTTCTCAAATAAGACAGTGCACAGATTCACTCCCCCCAAGGGCCGATATAACCTCACGTAATCGTGATATATACCAATTATCTGATTTATTTAAGTACAAAATAATTGAGTTAACTTTTTGAATATATACATGACGAGTAATGGTGAGTCAGTAACTAGCTCCAACATTGTATAGTGGCGAATCACAATATCTTGAATCCCGAACTAATTCATAGAAAACACAAAAAATGTTTTATTCTGAAAGTCTCAATAATAAAAAGTACAATTATGTACCAGATATCAGGTACAAGGTCTTAGAGCTCAACTTTCGTGAAAAAAAATTTTAAGCACACCCCTTTGACACGTCTTTGGTTTTTGCGAGAGTTTCTACAACGCAATACTGCGATTGCAATTGAAACTGCCTATTGGTACAAGGTATATTCCAATACTCAAAAACCGCTTTGGCCATTGCCATCCCTTCTTTCAGATCACAAACTTCCTCAAAAAACGACTGCCACACTCTTTCCACGTACACAAATCCACCCACACTCATCCATCTCTTGTCTAAAAGAATTTCCCCAAACCCATCTTGAGAAAAAAACAAAAAGGTTTCCTACCACGTTCACTGCCACCACCCAAAAAACTTGGCACTTTTTTTTCACAAAAAAATTTTTTTGTTTTGCCAATCCACCAGTGGGCCACCACAGTAGAAAAAAAAGGAGCCCAAACCCAAACCCAAACCCAAACCAAAATAAAGGAAACATCCCAAAAAACGGCTGAAACCTCCCAACGAACAACATCATCATCGTCATCATTGTTCATTATTTGTCCCAACCTCCCAAATTGCCATGCCATACTCCAAAGAGGTGGGGGAGAAAGGTTTTAGTACATTGGAAAAGAAATTTTTTATATCTCCATAGTCTAGTATTTGCTGTAGGAAATGTTGGTTGTGTATGGGATCGTAATATATGGGGAAAGGTTGAAAAATTGTGGCAGACGGAGTGTGTGGTATCCCGACCTGGTTGCTTCGATCAACAGCGTAGGCTCTTGATATTTACTCACTATATGAACAGCGAGAGGCACAGATGAACCAACTTTCTACAATTGACCCTGTAAACATACCCATATTTATTTTCGTAGACCTTGAAAAACGGAGGTTTCTTATTAAATTTAGAAAAAAAATTCAAAAGAGTTTTTTTAGGAAAAAAAAAAAAAAAAAAAAAACTTCACGGTAGCTGTGTACAACAAGTACTGTAGCTACATAAGTATGTTTATGTTTGGTTTGTGATAGGTCACCCAACAATTTTTTTTCTTTCAAGAGAAAAATTTTTTACAGTGGTAAAAAAAAATCACAAAAAAGTTGAAGAAACCATAAAAACTAAAAAAATTAAAAAAAATTAAAAAAATTAAAAAAAATTAAAAAAATCAAAAAATCTAAAAATCTTTGAATATAGAAAGAAAAATCACAAAAATAAATTGTTAAAAGAAAACACCAGATACATTTTTACACGTATGTATACATAGATTTATATGGATAATAATAATAAAGTAGAAAAACAAAGCAAAACAAAAAAGCAGCAACAAAATCAAATAAACAAAAACTTTTAGTGGGAATAGAATATATAAATATTAGTTGCTACCACCGACAGCAGCAGTGGTAGTAACAGCAACAGCTGGTGTAGCAGAAGCAGAGGCAACTGGACTAGAGGTACTAGAAGTAGCAGTAGCGGCGGCAGTGGCAGGTTCAACAACAACTCTCTTTTTGCCACCTCTCTTAGGGGTATAATCTTGAGGATGCAGTCTTCGGATGTGTTGTTGTTTATGGGTGCTTGCTTTAGGACCTTTGAAGTTTCTTCCGCAAACATGACACTCTTCAACCTTGAATCCGTTGGCATCTTTCGTAACTCTGCCAGGAGCCGAAGCAATGGCAGGTTGCTTTAATTGCACTTTAGATTCCTTTTTGCTAGAGATGATTGAATGTTGTAATGATTGAGCAAGGTCATGTTGTTGTGTGGAAGATTGCTGTTGTGCTGCCAATCCAGAAATGGAGGATGAAGTGGTAGATGCATGTAGGTTTTGATATTGTTGTTGAGCTTGCTGTTGTTGTTGCTGGGCAATTTCCTGTTGAAAGTTGACTTGTGATTGATTCTGTTGTTGAAGGTCCAAAGGTCTTCCTGAATAAAGAGGATAGTTGTTGACAGCAATGGCAGAATCATCGTCACTCGAGTAAGCACTTGAAGCGTAGTCGACAGGTTCAATAGGAAGGTATTCAGAAGCAGATTTAGTTTGAAATGAGTTCGTCAAGATGCATTCGTCGGTAGGTAGTTTGTCCAGGTTGTCCAGTATATCGCAAATGGATAGAACTCCAAGAGGATCGTAGTATGAGGATGGGAAGTGAGAGTTGTCAAAGATATCGTCAAAGTTATTCATTGTTAGAAAATGTAATTAGTCTGTTCGTTTGAAGGTGATAGTAACAAATAGTAGCAGGTGGTTGTGTTATAGTACAGGTAAAGCTGATAATAACACAGTTATAAATATTGGTAATGAATTAAGAATGCTGGAATTGCCTTTGAAAAGGTGTATAAAGTAAATGCAAAAGTTGTTGTATTAGAGTGTATGGTATGATTAGTGGAAGGCTTCGTAAAAGAGCTTCTATGAAAAGATTAGATGATATATAAATATATATATGTAGCAACAATGGATGAAAGAATCAAGAAAAAAAAATAATGGATAAGAAAGAAAAATGAAGAAAAAAAATATAATCGGGATAAAACTGAGAAATTTCAGGTTTTATATATAATTTTCATAAATCCAGAAAAAAAACACAAAAGCGAAAAAAAAAAAAAAAAAAAAAAAAAGTTTTCGTTAAGGT
>JAJMKR010000114.1:0-20487 GCA_030563945.1 Geotrichum australiense | reverse complement strand
AAATAACATCACGAAATGAAATATCAGCGGGATTCGGATTTATTTAGATTAGTGCCCAATTTTACGTTCAAAAATAATTCATTTCATTAAGGTCACATCTATCCAACAGATCTCTATATTAATCGCCTCCTAGCTAGTCTGGGGTGTGTGTTTGAATGTTACAGTGCAGTAGTTTAGCTAGCGTGAATATTATTATTCCCATTGTAGTTCCTGAGATTAAAACAGAATTTCAATGATTTCATAGCTTAGGCGGAATCAAGTAATATATAATTGTTGGCATATTATTATTTTTTTTTTTTTTTTTTTTTTTTTTTTTTTTTTTTTTTTTTTTTTTTTTTTTTTTTTGGTCCATTAAAAATTTATTTCTAACTTATAATACTATAAAAAATAATACTTCTAACCTAAAAATTACGGTAATTTAATTTTGTAAAATTATGTCTAAAAGCACATGTCTTATTAATTTTGTTCTATGGGTTTTAGCTTTTTTCTAAAGCAACAAAAATTTTCAAATTTTCTTTTGTTCTTTCATCTCCGCCGGGATCATTTACCGCCCCATTCTTTCTCTTTACAGCAATTGTCCCGAGTGTTTTATACGTGCCCGGCCACACGTACTGTACACAATTTTCACAACAGCACAAAAATATGTCTTTACCTTTATTGCATTGTAGTATACTTGTCGGTTCACACATTTCAGTTGCTACAACGTATGACCCACAAAAGCTCAGCCATAATATAAACACACACTCAATCAAAGAATGAAAGAACAAACCAACTTTCACCAAATAAGCATTAAAAACAGCTTTTGTATAAGTTTATATCTATCTATACATTCTACAATGTCATAAACGTAGCAATATCAAACTAAATTCAAAACTTATCTCAAATGTTGTTTGTCAAGCCATCCACGGTTCTCGCTTAAGCACATTATGGTCTTTCGAACAACTATAAAAGGCGCTCCCAACAAAATCAAACTGGTCAGCATTGTTCTCGGGGTTGATTGAATTATCAATAAATCACAAAACTCCATTGTGCGGATTTGCTTGTTTGTTTGATGTGGCAGATAGCGATGATGATCATGTCCACATTTTTTCTTTTCTTTCCGGCACATACTACGGTGTGCACGGTGTGTATGGTGTATACTGAATAGTAGATACTGAATACTCTCTATGTAAACAAGTGTAAGAACGAAGTAACTTTCCTCTGTCTTTGTCGCGCGTTTGTTCTGATGTGATGCAAATACAATATGGCAGAAATTTTGGCTCGTTGCATGGAACACGCAGGCATGTTGATAACAATGAACAATAAGTCAACCGTAACGTCGACCCTCACCCAACATATCCCCAGCCAGTTTTTCCATGAACTTGCACAACTTTCACAAACGTTCCCACCTCATACCAAACTGCCACCAGACCCAAACCTGTGACGACATATCAACATCATCGCTTCTAGAACACCTTTGTTCACAGCCCTCATCACATGAAGTTACTACTGGTGAGTGTAGGTTGTACGGTACATAAACTTCTATTAGTGCCAATCTAGTTTGTGGCTCATATGGACGGAGGAAGTATGGTTTGAAAACTGAAAAAGAAATGGATTAGTCCGCTGACTTTGAGAGATATCCCATTTTTATATTTTCATTTTGAAGAGTGTACTGTACATACAGTTTGACACACTTCCCACCAACTGGTACAATACGTTCGGTGATTGCAGCCATACCCTTCAATAAGAAGTCGTGCTGGAGAAGGAGGTCTATATACACCCGTGCACTAGCGCAATAAGACACCTTAGTGGACTATGGAAATTTGAACGCTCACCAAAAGCTTAGCTTTTAAATACGCCATCAAAGTAGATAAGAACAAAGAAATTTATCTTCGATATCAGCCTGCACTAGTATGGTCCAAAAGCTTATTAGTGCTGGATTGGAGTTTCTTATTAAAATTGAAAATATATACACGTTTATAGATAGATAATATCGTACTGCTTGTTTGCTTCATCCTTACGTTTAGATGAGCAGTGTTTGGATTATCATGTTTAGCGACAGTGTTTGATTATGGTAACAATTCGAAGAGTCGGACCTCAAATGCACATTTACAAGAAAACGGGCAGAGAAACCTGTCCTAATGATACATCAAACTGAACTTTGTAGATATTAGTTTTCAAATGGATTTTTAAAACTGAGATAGCAAGTTTCCTGCCATTGCTCCTCGGCATACAAAGTATAACATATAGCCACCACCTCTGTCTTTTCTACATAGTTCAGCTATCTTGAATTATTCGTTTCCTTCAGTCTCACCAATGCCACACAATTGATCCATACCCACATCCACAACCAGAAAACATTCTCTGAGGTAAACTGTTTTACAAGACGATCACCAAAGTGTTTCACAGAAACTGCACACCCAACTCAAACCAATTTTCGATCTTTTCAAGTTAACTTATAGTGTAGCAACAAAAATAATAGTCAGTAATATAAACTTTGCAGTTATCTTAAAAAAACAGGCCTTATCTGTATATTATATACCGTGTAGGAGTAGTTTCAACAAAGACAACAGAGTATCTTGTTAGTGTTCGGACTGGCCCATCAAGAGCACAAATAGCCACCTTAAAACTTACTGTATGCTAGCTTCTCTTCATAACTCAAAACTAGATTATTATCAATCGCGAATACACAAAAACCTACAATATACCGTTATCCAGTCTAGTCCATAATATAGAACTTTGTAGTGAAAAAACGCTGAAGAAAGCGCAAGAAACGGACGTCGATTTGAGTATCTGGACAAGTTTGTGGAAGTGCCTGGTACCGTACTAAACCTTTATTTTCAATGAGGTCATTGGAAGCAAACTTGCAATAGTAAAATGGAGTTCTCTGTGGTTGTTAGCTTGTTATCCCGTTGTTATATCACAATGTGAATTGATTTGTTTACAAGATATGTTGGGGTTAGAGAGTTTGACACAGAGGGGTTAATTGAAGAATATACTGAACAGTACGTTTTGAATGGAAACATTGGAATACCATGAATTCTATTTCATTAAGGTGAATAGTTATGTGTTCCGAAAGATTTGTTATGATGGTTGGGTTTGTTATTTGTGTATGTAAAATGGCATTTGCAAACATAAATCACCTAAGTCCATTTTATAACTCTCCGAAACTCTCAATCCTGTCATCTTCAAAACAATCCCAACCTCCCACCAAATCACCTCCTACGACTACTAAAAGAACCCATTTTGCCAACCGTTTAACCATGCAAACATCCAATATTTCATAAACCTACCACCATATTCCCCTCCACAACCAGACAAACTAGAGTTCGCGAGCACATCCCACTATGTCCATCTCACGTCCAGAAAAAGCTCTCAATTGTGGCCTCCCATCAGAATTACCGAAAAATTTCAAATATCCGAAACTTGTCTCATTATGGTAAGCGCAAAGTAGGCTGTACTTGCATTGTACCTAAAGAAAAAAAGTTTTTCATATGCGCGTACTACCTACGGTATATTTTTATATATAAAAATAAGTTATGGCTATTGATTGAATAAATTGATTGAAAAATTTTTTTCCTTTCATTCACAGGTTTATTTTATTGTGAAGGAGAATTTGTGTGATGACCGTGTCGCACGTGCAAGTTTGCTGTGAGTGGTTGAGCCAAATGTTCAATTAGCACCATCTTGCAGTCTAGCTTGAATAAATGGTTTTCTACATTTATTGACGTTCAGTTGCTTTCATATGGCAAACGGAATATTCAAGACAATAAAGCGGTAGCCAGCTAGCTCAAGGTAAAAAATTGTCTTTGGTCACCTATCGGGTAAATGCAAACCCAGAAAAATATTTTTTTTCAAGATTTCAAACCCGAGAGAGAAAGAAAGAAAATTTTTTTAAGTCCATGATTACTTTTTTTTTCTCTTATGAAAAAAAAAATTTATGGATTAGTTTAGAAATGCCATGAATGGAGGATTTACCGAATTTATCAAAAAGTATGAACGTGTATAATAGCCTACGTGGAATTACAAGAATTTTTGAGTACAGGCTTAATATTCATAAGTTGAAGTTATGGAGAGAAAACTATTTGTTGAAAAGATCAAGAGATTCGGATGGCTGCAAAAGCAGATGCAAATCGAATGACGTAGCCTAAACAAAATAGATAGAAGTTGCTACATGGACATTTAATTTTGTAATTTGTGTTTTGAGACCTGGAATAATTCGAGCTTGAGATATTCCTTACCCTCCGCCAAATCATGCTGCCCATATAGCACTTGCCATTAAGGAAACCTCTCCCCACTTGAACTTTACTTTATTGCTATCCGTTCATAGACTTGCTACATCTTTACGAATAATGCAAAAACATTGCGCCTTTCATGATTTTTCAAAATGCTACTATTATATCCCATTCTTAATTTAAATAAACAAAAAACGTATACAATTCATGACTGTACAACCCAATGAACTCCCTCCTTAACTTGAACAACTTTCTTAACCGGCAAATCCCATCCCACTCCTCCAGACCCAATAGCAGCCCCAAGTCTAGGTACAACCCAACACTCCCGTTTACTAGATGTAATCATTTTTGGACCATACGGAGGTCCCAACGGTTTCGAGTACGTAACCAATGACGTCTTCCCTGCCACATTCGTTAATTGAGTAGCCGATATATCGCACAACACCTTCATCCGGATCTTAGACTCTGTGTACGTCCCGTCTTCCTTGAGCTCGCCTTGGCTCGTTTGTAGCGTGTTGTAGACGAGGTAGTCAGGTGGCGTCGATCCGGACTCGGTGAGAAGTGAGCTGGGATGGATATAAACGTAGGGGTCGATCTCTTCTTGGGCTCGATGCCGTCGCAGCCTCGAGGGGAATAGTGTCTTGTATGGAATTGAAATAATGCGAGATTTGGATTTGAGTGGAATGTCGGACGAAATTAAGTCAGCGCGTATGGCAATGTGATCAATAAACCCGGCGGCCAGCATCTGTTTAATTGCCTTAATCTGAACTTGCGAAGGAGGTTTCAGTTTGCTTGATAGTGTCTTCACTGTAGTCTCAACAGATGTGGACTTTGTATTAACAGCCACAAGATAAGAAATCTGCCCTCTGAGTTTTCGTATTTCTTCCATAACTTTCAGTCTCAAATAATGCGATTTGGAAAACTCTTCGTTATCTTTTGTGTAGTCGTAAGAGCAGATTGTACATAGAAGCTTAAGAGCATCCGATTTAGGATCAAGAGATGAAAATTGTGAGTGTACTTTGAAATAATCTGCTCGCAGTTGACGCTTAAACTCTTTTTCCTCAACTGACAATTCTTGTTCTTTCCACTCACCCCCATCCTTAGCTTCATCATCATTTTCTGTCTTCGCTTTTTCCTCCACCGATATACCAAGTTCATGCTGACCAATGAAAGGGTCCCCAACGGAGAGCCCTGCGACAATAGCAACAATGTAAGGAAGACATTCAAATTGGTCTCCGACGATCAGCATTTTTGCGAATCTTGGACTCAAAGGGAACAGACTCATTGATCGACCCAAATCCGTGAGTAGGTCTTTGTCATTAACAGCTCCTAAATATTTCAAAAGTTCTATACCCTTCTTCAACATCTCCTTGTCAGGGGGCGTCGGAAAAGGGAAATTGATAATTTTCTCAATTCCCATCGACTTCATTTGTAGCACCAGCCCTTCAATTGGCATTCGCAGAATCTCTGGCCGAGAAAATTGATCAAAGTCTCGGTCGTAAACTGCAGATGAAAAAATTCTGTAGCAGTGACCAGGTCCAGTACGACCAGCTCTACCAGCTCTTTGATCAGCACTTGCCTTGCTGATCCAGTTGATAGTAAACTGCTGGACACCCGTCTCTTCATCGTAAACACGCTCTTTGGAACGCCCACAATCAACCACATATCGAATTCCTGGAATAGTCAAAGACGTTTCAGCAACGTTGGTGGCAACGACGCACAATCGAGTTCCAGGGGGAGGAGCTTCAAATACTTTCATTTGTTCTTTCGTGGGGAGCAAAGAATAAAGAGGTAGAACGTGTAAAGGAGCATTGGCATCCTGATCTTCATCGGGGACTTCATCAAACCCTTCTTCGTCTTCTTCCTCAATCACTGCATCAAAGTCGTCTACCTCGTTTGTATCTAGTTCAATTCCAAAATCAATATCTTCAACTTCTGTAGCGGTTTCTTTAGAACTGACTCTGACTTCAATGTTAGATGCATTGTTATTTTTCGCCTCTTTTTTCTCCTCAGGGAACGCTCCTTTCAATCTCTTCACCATGTTAGTAATCTCGTTTTGACCAGTTAAGAAAATCAATATTCCACCTTTGGGTAGGCGTTGGTGAATTTTGCAAGTCTTTCTAAATACTTCGTCCAGGTAGTTGAACGGAGTCTTCTTGTTGAAATGGACCGACACAGGAAACTGTCTTGCCTCAACTTTAAGAACAGGCGGTGGCACTTCAAACAGATTGGAGTTCTCGGTGAAATCTGATACTCTTAGAGTGGCAGACATGATGATCAGTTTGAGAGGTTTATATTTCTTGGGGTCTTCGTTCGCCATTTGCCTTCGAAGTTTTAAAACACGACTCAACACACCAATCAAAATGTCTGTGTTGACATTCCTTTCGTGTGCTTCATCTATGATGATAGCCGAATACTTGAGCAGAGCAAAATCTGTAGTTAATTCTCTTAACAAAACACCATCTGTCATGAATTTCATTTTAGTGTCATTTTTGATGGTAGCGTCAAACCGGATTTGATATCCCACTACGTGCCCATAATTCCCCAGCTCTTCTGAAACACGCTTTGCCATTGAAACTGCTGCAACTCTTCGAGGTTGTGTGATTCCAATCATACCGTCCATGTCACTTCCCTCACAACCGTACCCGGATTCGAACAAGAATTGAGGGACCTGCGTAGTTTTACCACTACCTGTTTCACCACAGATAACAACACAATCATTGTTATGAATGGCTTCCATTATCTGCTGTTCTTCGGAAACGACTGGAAGTTTGAGTCTTATAGCTTGTATAGATTCAGGTCTGTTGACTGTGACGAAGTATGCTTTTCTGTTTGAGTTAAGATGCGAGTTTGAATAATCAGTCGGAAGTTGTTCTTTATCTTCAGGTCGATCAACAGGAACATAAGTTCCGGGGTATTCTGGAAGTGTATATGATGTGGCTTCTTCCTGAGTTTGTTGCTTGGCCCATTCAGAAAATTGTTTTCCTTTTGAAGGTTTTGGGCTTGAGTAATCTTGTTCTTCTTCTTGTTCCTCTCCTGAGGACTCATTCTGTGAGTCAGATGTAGCAGAAGCTTCGGCAGCAGCTGCCCTTTCGGCCTCAACCACCACCTTTTCGTCAGGAGTATCATCAAAACCGTTCCATTCTTCATCCTCTTCTTCATCCTCTTCTTCGCTTTCTTCTTCGTCTTCTCCCTCACCATCGCTATTGTTATCAGAACTTTCATCTTCCTCGATACTTTCATCCTCAGAAGATGTTTCCCCGTCAATTTCAGCCAGATCAATTCCTTTCTTTCTTGCTTTTTCGAGTGCCACCTTCTTTCTCCAATTGTATTTGACTTGTATGGGATCCTTTTGTTTTTTCTCGACTACTTGTAGATTACCAAACCCCATACCTAGACCCCCAACTTTAGTTTTAGGCCTATGATCGATGAAAGTTGATTTTGGTTCTTCGTTCTCGTCGGTATCTTTATTAAAAAGTTTTTTCATTTCGTCATCATCTTCCCAATTCTTGACTTCGTGTTTTTCATATACTATAGCTTTGGTCTCCTCGTTTCCTAATCCACGTTGTTCGAGATCTAGTGCTTCTTCAAACTTTTGTTTATGTGTCATTTTGCCACTTCCCAGAGATTTCAAGCTTGTCAAGTGTTCTGTATTAACCTTAGATTCTGAAAGTTTTTCCAATAGCTCCATCTTCTCTTTCTTTTTTATTTGGTTATCCTACACCTCATGTGTTAGTATGCTGTAAATTCACAATCTCGTTTTTAATACTTACAATATACTTTTCCATTCGTTTCCTTTTTTTTCCTTTCATCTTTGAGCTCAGACCTTCTCCAGCATCGGCCAAACCAAGTTCTTCAGCAAGTTTTTTCTTCATCTCTTTTTTCTCTTGCGCAGTAATAACTTCCAATCCCATTTCTTCAGCCCTTTTGTCCCTTTCCTCTTGAATTCGTTCTTGCTCGAGCTGCTTTTCTAGCTTTTCTTTCTGTTGGTATTCGGAAGCAAGTCTAAAGCTCTTGTTGCGAATAGCTTTAAGCTTCTCCTGCTTTTGAAGCATGCCCGCCCGGGCTTTCGAATTGAATCTTTCCCGATACGTTCCCATAATGTTAGCCGTTGTTCTGAGGAGAGTTGTATGTGTGGATGAACGTTATAAAAAAATCCTGTTGGGACAATACGAAATAACTTGTAGCTAAAATTGGGATATTTCACTCTCAGCTACTACTGATTTTAATATTATCGAGAAATTAATTTAAACGCCTGAAACCTTGCCCTGATAAAAAACTTCAAGACTTCGCCCATCGGACATACAGTTTCGTTTGAAAAAATAAAAATAAGGCTCAATGTGTAGGACAATGATAATAAAATCTTTCACAATTCTTTGCATTATTCAAGTTCGTAGCGTGGGTTAACACTTGGTTTCGTGAATCGTGCTCATATGCTGACTGTAGGTAAAAGATTGAAACCTGAGTCTATTGCAGTAAGCTGCTTACGATTCAAAATGTAAACGCAATTGTGAACATTTCATAAAAGATGCAACCAAGTAAACTTATACGATACATTTGATGGGCTTGAAGTTATTACCCGGCCTTATTAAGAAGTATTATGTTACCAAAGATATCTGTAACTCCGCTAAATGTTCAACTCGACATCAAAAATCAAAATCGTATTATTTTTTTCTAGTGCGCATCAAGATGGAGCCTGGAGATTCACAAGATTTAGAAAAGCCAGTTTTAGAGACCAGCGTGTCCGATTCGGGAGTTTCCTCAGATGATGCATTTGCGAAGCTAAATGAAACTGTTGAAAAAGCAATATTAGAACAGTCTAAAAATGAGGACCATGACATGTCTGTCGAAGATGACTTGAAGGTAGTTGAAGCAGAAAAGGTTCAACCACTCGGGGATAAGCAGGAACCGTTTCAAAGTCCATTTATAATTGAATCCGATGTACAAGAAAGTGCTCAATCCAATGGAAAATCTACACCAGAATTGCCTGAAGATGATGCGAATAAAACTATTTCTACTGAAGCACCCGTGGAGACTCTAACAGAACCCGAACCGCCAGTAGCTGCTGATGATAACGTTGAAGCTGACAATGAAAACTCCGAAAATATAAATGAATCAGCTGAGCCAAAACAAATAGAAAATACTGAGGAAGTGAATGGAAAAGCCAATATCAATGAAGAAGATGACGACGACGATTATGAACCATCGGTCCCAACGCTTCCCAAGAAACCTGTAATTCAGCCAAAACCTCAAGATCTACCTCCTAAGCCACTAGTAAACGCCGGGCCCATTGAAAGAGCTGAACAAGCTCTTGCGGAAAACGAAGAAAACATCAACAACTGGCTGAAATTAATAAAATTGCTGGACAATGGTCAAAACATCGATAAACTTAGAAAGACATATGAGAAGGCTGTTACAAAATTTCCTTTGGCAGCAGGCATCTGGGTATCATACGTTAAATTTGAGCTTTCCCTAAATGAGTTTGGAAATGTCGTCGAGATTTTCTCGAATTCACTTACGAAGGTATACAGCCTGAAGCTCTGGACAGTGTACTTGGAATATGTGCTGAGAACGAACGATGTAAATACTTATGGAGAAAAGGCCCGAACTACCATACAACAAACTTACGATTTTGTTTTGAATAATATTGGTCTCGATAAAGATAGTGGCTCGATCTGGGTTCAGTATATTGACTTTATTAAAAGCAGAGATACATCAACTTCGTGGGACCAACAACAACAAATGGATAGCTTGAGAAAAGCTTATCGTCAAGCTATTGAAATTCCCATGAACAAGCTCGAGGCAATCTGGCACGGTTACAATACGTTTGAAAATCATATTAACAGAAAAACATCTCGCAAATTTCTTGGTGAAAAATCTGCTGTATATATGACAGCCAGGTCGTGTTATAAAGAATTACAAGGTATTACAGAGGGATTAAAAATTACTGGAAACCCCCAGTACGAGAGAAATTCAAAACAGGTGGAACTATGGAAAAAGTGGGCTGCATGGGAGAAAAAGAATCCATTAGAATCGACAGATCCAGAATTAGTGAAGAAAAGAGTGAGTTATGTTTACAAACTAGCTGTTCAAGATATGTGGAATTGCCCTGATATCTGGTTTGATGCTGCCGATTATGCTTTCATGAGTGGTGATCAAGAAGAAGCTGCGAAAATACTCGAAGTTGGGAAAGCTGCAAATCCCACAAGCGCTCTTCTTTTTTTCAAATCTGCGGAAAATCTGGAAGCAACAGGTAGGACAGAACAAGCAAGGAAAACATATGAAGTCTTGATTTCCAATATGAAAGAAAAACTAGATAAAATCGAGTTAGACCCCACAACAGGAAAACCCAAAAATTCAGACGATAACAAAAGGTTTGAAGCTCAATCAAAAGACCTCACGTATGCTTACATCTCATTTATGAGAGCTGTTAAACGAATGGAAGGTCTTGTTCCTGCTAGAGCTATATTCAGTGACTGCCGTAACCTACCCTTCTCTACATTCCACATTTTTGTTGCAGCCGCATTTATGGAGCTGCAAAATGACCGTCCTGATATAGCAAGCAAGGTGTTTGAAATCGGACTGAAAAGATTTGCGCATGATCCCGATTATATTGAAAGATACCTGGAATTTTTGATAAGAATTAGGGATGATACAAATGCTAGAGCGTTATTTGAGAAGTCTATTGTGAAGATCGAAGACCCAATTGCTGCTAAGCCCATATATCAGCTATTTTTAAAGTATGAATCGAGGTTTGGAGAACTGGTATCACTTAGAAAGCTCGAGCAAAGATATCGTACACTGTATCCTGAAGGTAAGCTTTTTTTTCCAACACTCATTTAAATTATTACTAACTGCTCTGTATCCAGAATCTTCGATGGACTTGTTCATCAAGCGATATGACGCTAAAGATTACAATCCCATCATTTCCATTGATTTTTATTCAAACACAAGTGGCAAAGGAAAGCCGGTCACTTTAGAGTCGGATTTAAGTAGCGATGAAGAGGGTGCGCCTCGTAAAAAAATCAAAACTTCCAACAATGGAGAACCAGACAATTCCGGGGTACTTTCTAACGATAGTTGTAATAAGAGCGAGAATCCTTCTAAGTTGCTAACTGGTTTACTTCAAGTATTACCACCTGCGAGCTTTTACACATCACAGCGTGAGTATCTCTATAAAATAAGTTTCTTCAAAAGCTAACATTCTTCTTTTCAGATCCCCGGTTTGACAGTGCAAAATTGGTCAACTTGTTCAGAAATATGAATCTACCTTAATTGGACCGAAGAAATAATAAAAATCTTGAATAAATAAATTAATAAAAATCTAGGATAATAATATGTGTTTGCAATATGTACAATGTATGGGTAGATTTTCAATTGTAGCTAGTAACATCTAAAATTAGGCTAACTGTATGATGGTGCTTATTGAGCTGCCTGTGTTGATTTAATACTTGCAGTTTCGCATCCTGGACAATTATGCAAAGTTTCATGGCAGTATAGATCACAATCGATACAAAAATTATTCCGACAATTAGGACAGCTGTATCGATGAGTGTGTACATTCCCTTCAGCATCTGTTTCTGAATCAGGAAATTTGGAGAGACAGGAAAAACAGAAAGTTGATGATTTAGAAATTTTCTCTTTAACCTCTTCAAAAGGCTTCAAAGGAAACAAATGGTGATATGATCGTGCCAAATGTGTAGACAAAACAAGAGTTAAATCACAGCACGGACATTGATAAGGTAGCGAACAGATTTTTGCATTGCAACGAGGACAAATGTAGCCACCTCTGGTAATTTTAGAATGACATGAGCAGATTGTTGAGCTTGTTTCCGATATCCTAGAAGGAAATCCCATCTCAACTAGAGTACTTGACTTATGGGTGGATAGTTTATTCACTGCTAATGGAGTTGTGGACTCATTCAAAAGTTCTTTGAAATGAACATCGTTCAAAACAACGCCATAAGAACTATGGTCACCGAAATTTGTTTTAGAGCTTATCTCTTGACAGATGGCTACTTGGGCTGCAAGACCTATTATACTGACTCGGATTTTGGAGTCCACCAGATGGGCAATTGTTTTATGAATGTCACCTGGATCCGACGAGAAAAGTGCGCCGAATATGATTAGGACCTCCCTAGTACAATGAGGTGGTACATGGTACAATAGGCCTCTAGCCATTTCTAAAGCGTTTTGTAGCGACGGATCACCCTTGGGTTCTTGTTTCTTTAAAGATTGTAGCATAGCAATGTGCTCGTGGGGGCTTCCGCTTAGATCTGAAAGGAGAATTGCGATGCCATCTTTCATTCCCACTATTCCAAGTTGCGATATAGGATTTTGATCGTAAAATTCAGCGACAAACTCTATGGCATAAGTCAACATAAGGGCATACCGATTAGGTGACATGTCTTTTTCCAACATAGCAAAGCTCATGTCTAACACCAATATAAAATTTCGAATAATACCCCTCTGAAAAGGAACTTCTGATCTCACTATTCGACGCTTTTTAGATGCTTCCACCATACCAGCAACAACTCCGGCTAAGCTTCCTTCTTCATCTTCTTTCACAACATCCCAACTCCTGTGGTACTCGTCTTCCCATGCATATCCTCCGTTTGCACCCTTTAGATTCTCAACACTACCACCTGCACCTCGTTTATCCTTTGCTCTTGTCCTTTTATGTGCGCCATTATCATTCGACTTCGACTTTCTGTTTTCGGGCTCGTCGATATATTCGTCATCGGAATCGTCCATTGTGTTTTCACCTTAGCCCTAGCGTGATGAAATCGAGTTATCGCCAATTCTTTTAATCGATAACTTTTAGAAAATTATGTTGTTACTTCTATCGTAAAAAGATAAATTTGCCCTAACCTCTAAATGGGCTGAATTTTACCTTTTGCTCTTTCTCGAAACTTCATATGTTGAGAGTTAACTCTTTTGTATTTTGTTTTCATAATATTATTGAAAATTAAAACACGAAATTTCGGTCTCTATCTGAAAAAAGAATTTGAGTAAAAACGCGTTAAGATGCCTGAAAGTGAGTATACAAAATTCATACATCCAATTTATACTAACTCCTGTACTTTAGAAGAAAATATTGATGGTACAACAAAGGTTGACGTAACGAAGATACTTAACGATTTAATAAATGACGTCGTTTCCATTATAGAATCTTCGGACCTTGGATTGTCTATTTTGAATGCAGTTGCAGTTCCTCGAGATCTGAGCATAGTCGAATCGACAAAATTTGTTAATGATAATGACAGCCCAAAAACAAGTATAAGGGCAAAACTGGATCAAGAGGAATATCTAGCATCTTCAACTCTACATCCATTTTACAACGATATCAAAACAGCTTTTGTGTCACAATTAGTTCAATACCCTATTGGGTCGAAAGAATATCAAGGTCTTAAAGATATTTTCAACTTTTCGGCAGACTTGATATTGCGTGAAGGTGTTAGGTTCAGTTTGCTATTACCTGAAGTCACACAAAAAAAGCCCACAAAAGATGAAACAGCAGCTTTAGCAGCTGCTGCTGTAATGGCAGTTGAAGGTGGTGAGGATGAAGAGGAGTTTGAAGAGGACGAGTTTGAGGCAAGCGCTCTTGAAGGATTTCAAAAAATCTATGCAGATGTCCAGGAACAATACGGTGAAGCGTTTTTTCTTTTAACGCAAACAGGACCTCTATTTTCTTCTCTTAACGACAGGTCAAGCTTAGATCCCAGAGATTACAGTATTTCTGAGCCATTTCATACAACACGCGTACTTCCATTCAACGGTCCCGCAGCAGCTTATCAAATGTCATTCATATCTCCCAAAATTTCATCAGTTCCTCATCCAGCTATTCCTCCAACTCAATTTATGCCAGGCTTTAGGCATCCCGGCGCAGTACCTCTTCCTCTCCCAGAGTATAAAAATAAAGGACCCTTTAAGAGCTTTTTCCCGTCTGTAAATCAATCTTCAGCTGTTGTGGACCAAAAACGGGTAAATACTGTGTGGTTTGAGAAATATTGGAAGAGAAGTAACGAAATTCAAGAAAGTATTGAAACTATTATAGAAGAGCGTCCGAAAGATCAAAATGTCAACGGAATATCTAAGAATGGGAGCCTAGTAGAGGAAAAAGAAAAAGAGAGAGAATCCGATAAAATGGAAACCACTGAAGACGTTGAAATGAATGATGTCGATGGCAATAAACAGTCTTCTGAAAATGGATCCAATGGTGCTGAAAAGTCTCCAGAAGATAGTAGTAAAGTGCCAAATGACACTGTTTCTGAAAACGATGTTGACTATCTGAATGCCCTTACTTGGTCTCCTGACCATTTCATAGATGACGACGAAATAGAGGCAGCAAAATCAGGCACGGAACAAATACTGCTCTCTAAGTTGCTTCTTCAACTACAAGGTCTACAAAGAAAAAGACTGTCACTAAATGATCAAAGCGCATTCAAAATCCCACCTGAGGAAAAGAGACTTGCAACCAAAATTCAAAATATGCTAGTGAGGTTGGTTTCTGAAACGACACCTAAAGAGTTGGATCTCCAACATACTACTAAGTATCCCGTATTGCAAGCTGCTTATCCAGGTGTTCTGCCTCCTAGTGAACCTCGTCATACCGCATTTGGTGTCAACAGACCAACTAGATATGCACCCAAAAAGTATCGTAAGTGACCTGAATTGTACCGTACAAACGGCTGCTTACGGGATTCTTAATGGTTGATGAAAGTTTGATCCAAAAATTTCGCCCCTGTGACCTAATATGTATAAGCTATACACCGAGTATTTATAAACCTCTTGAATTTGTTGATTAGAGTATTGGCGGATTTTTTGTACCATGTCATTTTGTCTAGCAGAATAATTCTGCGAACTCGCGAAGCGTTCTGGCAGCGTTTTTGTTCAACTAATAACTTATGACCTTGCGACAAGTAACATAAATTTAACGCAATACAAGTATTGTATTTTCATGAATAAGGTTTAAGATTTATGTTTGATATAATAAAGTCGATTACAATTGAATGCTCATAGAATTAGGTAACATATTACGTCGAATGATTCTTCTGGAACTTTCATGAATGTTTTGACATGGTGTGGTAATGGTTGTAGATTGACAAAAGAAAAAAAATATTTAAAAACCAGAAATTCCACTTAACCAAGTATCATCCATATTAATAGACAAGTCACTTATTGCCAAAAAACAGGAATAACGATAATAGCAAATTCAACTCTTACAATAATCAACTATGTCAGCCGCCGATTCTTTCAAAGCTGAAGGTAATGCAGCATTCTCTGCCAAAAACTTTGAAGCTGCCATCGAACTTTTCACCAAAGCCATCGAAGCTTCAGAAACTCCAAATCATGTGTTATATTCCAATAGATCAGCATCTTATGCTTCTCTCAGACAATTCGACAAGGCGCTAGAAGACGCAAACGAGTGCGTTAAGATCAATCCGTCATGGGCTAAAGGTTGGAATAGAAAAGGTGCCGCTGCTTTTGGTCAAGGTGATCTAGTTGGAGCTAAAGATGCTTATGAGACTGCTTTACAGAAAGATCCTAGCAATGCAATGGCTATCAGCGGCTTAAAAAGTGTGAACGAAGCCATCGAGAGAGAAGCCAAGGAAGATGGAACTTCCGCTGATATGGGTATGGGTGGACTTTTTAACAGTGCCGAGTCTCTCCAAAAACTTGCTACAAACCCAAAGACTAAAGAATTTATGAATGACCCTTCATTTTTACAAAAGCTCCAGGAGCTAGGTAACAATCCAATGGCAGCTCTTCAAACAGCTTCGCAAGATCCCAGAATTATGCAAGCTGTTGCTGTGATTTTGGGAATTGATACTGAAAATATGCCTCAACCCCCTTCTAGTTCGCCTGAGTCTACGTCTACGACTGAAAACAAACCCACGAACTCTGAATCCAAAGAGGAGCCAGTGCCTGTTGAAGAAGAGGTTGTTGAAGATCTAGATCCCGAGGCCGCTGAGAAGCAAAAGAATAAAGAATTAGCTCTTGAAGCCAAGGCTGAAGGTAATGCTTTGTACAAGCAAAGGAAATTCGACGAGGCCATCGCTTTGTACAATAAGGCGTGGGAACTTGACTCTGATATTACATATCTGAACAACAGAGCAGCTGCTGAATATGAAAAGGGGGACTATGATGCCGCAATTGAAACTTGCAAGCGTGCAATTGAGCATGGACGTGATGTTTTTGCCGATTACAAGCTTCTTGCTAAAGCTTTTGCACGCGCTGGTAATGCTTATCAAAAGAAGAACGATCTTAAGAGTGCTATTGAATATTTCAACAAGTCTTTAACTGAGCACAGAACTCCCGATACTCTTAATAAGCTTAGAGCAGCTGAAAAAGAACTCAAGGTGCAAGAAACCGAAGCATACATCAATCCTGAGTTGGCCGAAAAAGCCAGAGAGGAAGGTAATGCTTATTTCAAGGAAGCCAATTGGCCTGAAGCTGTTAAGTCATACACTGAAGCTATTAAGAGATCTCCAAAAGATCCCAGAGGCTACGCAAACCGTGCAGCTGCCTATTTGAAGCTTATGTCTTTCCCCGAAGTCGTGAAAGATTGTGATGCAGCTATTTCTCACGACCCCAATTTCTTCAAGGCCTACTCTAGAAAGGCCACAGCACAACTTGCTATGAGAGAGTACCAAAAGTGTATCAATACATTAACTGAAGCTCGTGCCATTGACACAGAAAACAAACACAGTGGTGAAATTGATGACATTTATAACAAAGCAATTGCTGGAAGATTCCAGAGACTCGACAACGAGACCAGAGAAGAAACTTTGGAGCGAGTAAGCAAGGATCCTGAAATTGTTGAAATTTTGAATGACCCAGTTATGAACAGTATTCTTCAACAAGCTCAGAATGACCCTGCTGCTTTGAGAGATCATATGAGAAACCCCGAAGTCAGAAGAAAGATCGATTTGTTGGCCGCTGCCGGAGTTATTAGAACGCGTTAAAAGAAATAGCAAGTAGTGGTAATTTAGTCTATGGCGTGAGGTCCTTCTGTGTATGTGTATATTTATATTTAAACATGAAGAGTTAATAAATTTTAATACCAATTGTAAAAGGCTTTCCCATTGTGTCATCTTGAAATCGTAAGTACATAACGTTATGTGCTGTACTACACGTACAGTATATCATGCTGAATCAAATTGTAAAAGGCTTTCCCATTGTGTCATCTTGAAATCGTAAGTACATAACGTTATGTGCTGTACTACACGTACAGTATATCATGCTGAATCAGTTTGGTTTGAACACAGGACAGGGTTTGAGACTCTTGAGTTGCATCAGATTGTTGTTTAGCTCTCCCAGAAGATGAATAGCAACACTATTAAGTGATAAAATAGTGACGATGTCGTGTGACTCGTTGAACCACCTATTGTAATGAAGTTTGCCCTTGATTTTCGCATAACACTTCAGTGGCAAGAATACGAATAAGATAAGTTGGACTATTCAATCCATTTCGCAAAGATCAAAATTTAAGAGGCTATCTTAGCCTACTCTCCTCCTGTATATATATGTAATTTTCTTAGTTGATGTCAGAGGGGGTCAGATCTTTTTTGGTATGAGATACAGTACGATGTGATAAATGATAAACTAGATAGGGTAATCTAATCTGCAGTAGCTAATCAGTGAATCACATAACAACAACGTATAAGTCAGAACCTTACTACTGTAAGTACTAAGTAGTAAGATCAGGCACCATATTCGGGCTTATGAGCTGCGTTTTCTTGGTGTTTTGTGCTTCAGTAGTGTTCGAGTATAGACATAGTGGCTGTGATGCTCGTATATCCTGTTCCGGCACTTAGCCCGGAAACCATGACCAATACCATTTTCTCGAAGCATGAGATTAGTACCCCAGCTTCAAACTGGCCTTCAATCTTGACAAAAACTATGCGCTCGGTATGCTTAAGCTGCAAAAATGTCACCAAAAATCCTCAAAAACAAAGTTTCACATAAAAAAGTACTGTAACCCATCAAAATTCGGAGTAAGCCGTATTAGGCTGAGGTCTCCAAATTAAGACTGCATGGGGCTGGCTTTAGTATAATATAAAATGCTGCTGCAAACACAAAATGATTTCTTATCTACCAACCAACGGCAACAAACTTTTCCTCAAACACTTCTCTCTCTTTTCTGTCTTCTTCAAGTTTTACCTCCTCGCTGCTTTTGCTTTGTTCTGTACATCATGGTCCACCATTCTAATGTTTCTAAAGGTCTTAGGCTGGTGCAAGTCGCCTGTGCAATCTTCTGGTGTCTGTTGGTCGCGGGACCCTCTTTTGGCTTCGCTGCTCTTAAGCCTGTCCTGATCAGAGAAGGTGTCTACAAACAATATTGTACCCCAGATGAAATTGATGCTGGCGTCCCTCTTTGTAAACAGCAAGAGCTCAAGCTCAATATGATCTTTACAATTGCTGCTGTTCTCACAAACGTCACTGCGTTAGTTGTTGGTCCTACTCTCGATGCTTTTGGTCCAAGACTTTGCGGTATCATCGGAGCTGGTCTCATTGCCAGCGCTTGCTTGATTCTCAGAGCAGCTTGGCTTATTACTTTGTTCGATGGATATGTGGTCGGGTATACACTTCTTGCCGTTGGTGGTCCATTCACGTTCATCTCTTCTTTCCAACTTTCCAATTCGTTCCCTAGCTCTTCGGGTCTCATCCTGGCTTTATTAACAGGTGCTTTCGATGCGTCATCAGCAGTATTTTTGGTTTATAGAATATTGTATGAACGCTCTGGTGGAACTTTTCATCTCTCAAACTTTTTCACATACTTTTTGTCGGTTCCAGTTTTTATTTTGTTGATCCAGATCTTTGTTATGCCCAGTGAATCATACTCAACGCTAAACGATTTGGCATACGAAGCTATGGAAGGCGATGAAGATAGTTGTTTTGAAGACTCCAGTGAAGAAGTGACTGTTACTGAAACCACTAGCCTTCTCAACAACGGTGCCGCTAACACCACATCGTACACTGAAGGGAATACGACCAATGTCACTACGTCAAAGAAGGTTTCTAAGCCTAAACCAGTTCCTGTCGAAAGCGGAGCGAATATTTCCGGTGTTTGGGGAATTCTCCATGGTTATTCTGTTTCTGAGCAGCTAAAACGACCTTGGTTTTACCTCATGGCAATTTTCACCACTATTCAAATGCTTAGAATCAACTATTTTGTTGCAACTGTCTTTTCTCAATACAAATATCTTCTCGGTTCGTATGAAAATGCCGTCATTCTCAATAAATTTTTTGATGTGGCTTTGCCTTTAGGAGGCTTGTGTGCTGTTCCATTCATTGGATTAGTTCTCGATAATTTTTCAACTTTCACGGTTCTTTGCATCCTGTTTGCCACATCGTTCACTATTGGCGTCATGGGTCTTATTCCCAATTCTTTCCTTGCCGCATACATCAATGTGTCTCTTTTGGTTGTGTACAGACCTTTTTACTATACCACAGTTTCTGATTATTGTGCCAAAGTTTTTGGATTCGAAACTTTTGGAAGGGTTTACGGCGTAATCATTTGTATTGCTGGAGTTTTTAATCTATTCCAAGCCGTGCTGGATAAAGTTACACACAATGTATTTGGCGGCAACCCCGCTCCTATCAACATTTTATTACTCAGTGCAACGGCTCTTATTGGTATCGTGTTTTTGACATATATCAAAATCCAATTAAAGCAGAAGAACAAACAAGTACAAGTCAGTCAACCGGTATCTGCTTAATGCATTATAATGTGGGTAACTTGGACTAGCATGCACTTAGTAAAATCTATGTATAGATATTTTATGAAATAGTAACTACATTACAATTGTTTATATGACAGCTGTCACTGGAATAGAGATTAATCTAGATACATAAATATCGATACTATAATAGTTCATACTCCAGGACTATAAATAGCTATACAGTAATTAATACCGTTGTCAGTAGATGCCCGTATCTTTGTCTCGAGGAATAATTTTTCATTTGCCATATAAGCCTTATTGTGTACTAATTTAATATTTCTAACCAGAAGTAACCCAAAGTAGTTGTCCATTAATTGTGTGGCCCGGACATTATATATAAGACCACGGGACGTAATGGTGGATTCTCTTAATTTCAATTACAGATTCCGAGTCATCAGTTATTTTTAAAATAAGGTACTGTAATAAAGATTATCCTATTACTGCTCCTTTTTTTTTTTTTTTTTTTTTTTTTTTTTTTTTTTTTTTTTTTTTTTTTTTTTTTTTTTTTTTTTTTTTTTTTTTTTTTTTTTTTTTTTTTTTTTTTT
>JAJMKR010000113.1:0-76776 GCA_030563945.1 Geotrichum australiense | reverse complement strand
ATCTGCCGCTGAACCTGCTACTGAGTCTGTTGATGAGTCTGTTTCTGAACCTGTCGCTGAAACTACTGATGAGTCTGTAGCTGAACCTGTCGCTGAACTTGCTGCTGAACCTGTCGCTGAACCTGTTGCTGAACCTATTGCTGAATCTGCCGCTGAACCCGTCGCTGAATCTGCTACTGAATCTGCTACTGAACCTGCTACGGAACTTGCTACTGAACCTGCCGCTGAGTCTGCCGCTGAAACTGAACCCGTCGCTGAATCTCCCGCTGAACCTGCTACTGAGTCTGTTGATGAACCTATCGCTGAATCTACCGCTGAACCTGCTACTGAGTCTGTTTCTGAACCTGTCGCTGAATCTGCCGCTGAACCTGCCGTTGAACCTGCCGCTGAACCTGCCGCTGAACCTGCCGCTGAACCTGCCGCTGAGTCTGTTGCTGAACCCGTCGCTGAACCTGTAGCTGAGCCTGTAGCTGAACCCATCGCTGAATCTGCTACTGAATCTGCTACTGAACCTGCTACGGAACTTGCTACTGAACCTGCCGCTGAGTCTGCCGCTGAAACTGAACCCGTCGCTGAATCTCCCGCTGAACCTGCTTCTGAGTCTGTTGATGAACCTATCGCTGAATCTACCGCTGAACCTGCTACTGAGTCTGTTGATGAACCTGTCGCTGAATCTGCCGCTGAACCCGTCGCTGAATCTGCCGCTAAACCTGCCACTGAGTCTGTTGCTGAACCCGTCGTTGAGTCTATTACTGAACCCATCGCTGAATCTGCTACTGAACCTGCCACGGAACTTGCTACTGAACCTGTCGCTGAACCTGCCGCTGAGCCTGCCGCTGAAACTGAACCCGTCGCTGAACCTGCCGCTGAATCTGCTACCGAGTCTGTTGATGAACCTGCCGCTGAACACGTCGCTGAATCTGCCACTGAGCCTGCTGCTGAACCCGTCCCTGAATCCGTTACTGAACCCGTTACTGAACCCGTCGCTGAATCTGCCGCTGAACCCGCCGATAAGTCTACCGCTGAGTCTACCACTGAACAAGTCCTTGTAGATATTATCGACTCCGCTGGTCCTGCTTCTGAATCTACTCAAGAGATCTCAAGCAATACTACAATTACTGAAAACATAACTGAAAAGCCATCAGACGCACAGTTGACTGGGAATACGAATCTTGACTCAAATGACCAATCACGAGATGCTGGAAATCTACCGGCTGCTGATTCTGGGGTGAAAGCAGCTAGTCAAGTTGAAACCGAAAATGCTGCAGTAGAACCGGTCAAAGATTCTCTCGATCTCGAAACCTTCACATCTACCGAACCAGTACGTACAATCAAGAAGCGCAAGTCACAATCCGAAGAAGATTTCCAGACCCAAAAGGCTCAATACGAAGCCAAGGGTGCATGGGTTCAAGATGAAGATGTAAGTTTGAAAAATGAAATTTCTAATCTCGAGCCTTAAACTAATCTTTTATAGACCCTGCTCAAAACAGATTTTAGTAATGCTACCGAGAAAATTGATGTTCAAGCCCGCAGAAACGCCATAGAAAGAGCATACTTTTTAGGTGACTTAGACACCGCGCAAACTATGACTGAAAAGGCTCTGGAGGGTGAGGTTCCTGATAGAGAACGAAAGGGTTTGGAGGATATCTTAGAGAAGATCGCGAAGAAGAGAGAAGAAGCTAATGGAGCCGAACCACTCGACAACAATTAGAACTTGGCAGCCTCTTAAAAATTTACCTAGGCATTAGGTTATGCCCTCATATTGTGTTACGCTTTTGTATGAATTAATAGATCTTGTTGTATATATTCACTTGAATGATTTCGTAGAGAATAATAGTATCATGCCCCGATTCTTGAGAAAGAGAGTCATAAATATGAGCTTATCACTGTGTACAAAGTTTATGTGGGTATTCCATAACTTCTTTAATTGCTGACTGTTTATCGGTTGTCAACTCCGGCGTCTTCTTGTTTAAATCTTCGTTCCTTCGGGTATTTTCTTCTTTTTGAATCTAGCTCATTTGTACAGTTTCTGTAAATGTATAATATTCATCATGAAGTTACGCTATCGAAGCTATTTATTGGAGGTCTCGTGCTACTCACGATGTTTATATAATATTCTAAGCTTTCTAAACAGATATCAAGTCTTTTTTAACTTTTGTTCAACATCTGAAACGTATATATGGCCTCAGGTGTTCATTAAAAATATGTAGGCATTTTTGAAGTCCAGTGCAGGGTTAATATTTAATATCCCATCTTTTTTTTTACATTCAAGACCAAAATAACGACCTTTTGTAACTCACATGAAGCTTACAGTTGTCAGTTGGTTAGGCTCTTCATGTCGATATAAAATAGTAGTATTCGATTTTAATAAAATCTTAACCTGTATGCGTATACTGTTATTATGAAATAATCTTACATGTGGCTACTTGGTTAGACCAGGTAGTTTCAAGTTGACAAACTTTCAATGGTTCGTGTAAAGTAACGAGATCTAATACCAGAGCCTGTTTACTATTTTCTACAAATTACCGGTATTCCCAGAACATCTCTGTAGTTTCTGGAATCTATATACAAGTAGGCAAGTTTTTTTCAGATTCTTTAAATCTAACGTAATTACTGTAGTATAAATCCACTATTTATTGGCCCAGTCAAAGAATTCCGTTACACCCCTTCTTGTATTGGTATTTGCAATCTACTGCTGAATTTGGATTGTCAAAAAAGAATCTGACATATTGATATTTTCTTCTCTCCTATGTAGCAACTACGTAGTGTACAGCTCCTATTTATTTGCGATGACTCTCTTCTATTAACATCATTTAATTTAGTGTCTTCTATATAATTTATAAAAAAATTCCAGTGTTTGAGAAAAGTATGTTCAAAATTACGGTAATGAGTCTACTAATGACGTTTGATTCGGAAATGATTCCCATTCAAATATTAACTTTATGTAGCCTCAATAGTTTATTCATACAATAATTTACTGTATTAACCAGAAACAGAAATTTTACACCTTCAATCCTCTCAACAAACATACACAAATCAATTTTCACCGCCTTCACCTAAATTAATACAATTTTTTTTGGCATTATTACTCCACACATTACATTTTATATATAACCTCTTCAACTTAACTATTACATACAGATTATGGAATTAGTACTCCAACACAAGGCTTACAACAGTTCTCTCATGTTTTCCGATTGGGATATAACTGGGGTAGCAGCAGTAGAGTTGGACGGCGTCGTTTCAGCAGGAACGTTTGACACTGAGCCTCCAGCATTCTTCAAAGCATGGTACCACGATACCAACTCATCGTAAGTATTGGTTTTAAATCCGTAAGTCTTTGAACCCAATCCAATAGTTCTGACAGTGTCCTTGGCCTGAATTGTGATTTTATTCTTTCCATGAGATCTATCGGGTAATTCTCCAATCAGTGCATCAGGAATGTAGATGGCAAATTCTGGGTGAGAGTCTTTAACGTAGTTAGAAGATCCGTATTGAATTAAGTATCTACCCTTTGTCAGAACATAGTACCCGGAGGTGTAGGTCTTGATGAGCTTGCCTTCCTTACGCTGGAGAATTCCTTCAATGACGGGTTTCGCGGCAGGTGTATCAATGCTGGGGAAATTGACTTGGGAGATGTCACGATGGGGCGTGTCGTAAGGAACGGGCTTGTTGAAAGCAGCCCATTCAGCGGGAGGAGAAATGATTTCGAAAGCTGTCTTAACGTCTTGGTAAGATTCAGTTGAGAGGGAACTATACGAACTTAGATTGGACTCGAGGAGAGTCATAGCTTGTTGGAGCACTTGGATAATGTGCTTTTCAAGAGTTTCCATGTTTCTCTCAATCGAGATGAAGGCATCTATTTGGTTGTTTTCCTTGGTTATTTGATCATCAAGAGAACTCATGAGAGATCTGTGAAGAACGTAAGGATCATGTTTGTAGTCTGGCTTGGAAGAAGATATAGACATTGAAGTTACTTGTTGAGTGAGACCTTCAATTCCAGATTGTGTAATTGATCTTGCCTTTTCAACCTCTTTAACGCTCTTAGATCCAGTCGATTTGAGTCCTTTGATATGCTTTTCAATATCTCCTTTCACTGTATCCAACTGGGGCAAAACCGATTTTTTGATAGAAGTTTCAGTTTCTTTTGACTTATTGATCAGCATATCACCTCTGGTGCGGAGAATCTCAAAGGCTTCTGCAATGCCCCCTGCAAGTGTATCAAACCTGGGTGCGTCGGCGATTGTTTTGCGAGTTTTTTCAAGACCAGCGGTGATTGATTTCTGAGTCGAAAGGTGAGAGTCTATGTAAGACTGCAGAAGGGTGATGACGTGAATCCAATTGTCCAAACGCGCCAGCAGTGTTACAGTGGGATCACTGGTGTCGCTTTGGATCGCTTGGTGTGCGTCGTTCGAAGGTGTTCTCTGGGGTTGAGACATTATATTAAGCCGTTGGGTTGAGATAAAGTTAAGATGTAAGGAGGAAAAGAAAAAGGAAAATCAAGGAGAGAGTGAGTTGTTTTCTTTGTTGTCTCAAAAGTCACAAGTTTTTAGAGTCGTCCACGGGTTGTTTTGCAACAGACTCGGTAGGCTTTTTTCTTGCTAAGAAGCGTTATTGCCTTCCTTTTGAAGTGCGGTGAGTAGCGTTGTACAGTACGTAGCGATATACTATGGGCTATGCCGTGACCAAAAAAAGAGCTAGTCCAAAATTTCTTTGAACAGTGCAGCATAATTCTTTTGTTTGTTGTGAATTTTCATAATTTATGGCTAAGAATGGTTGCCAGCATAGTTCTTTTCTTGTACAAAAGTTTTTGTTTGAGGACAGAAGGAGTGTACGATAAGATCTGTAATTTAAGAGATTGTAGCTAAGATTGCAAATCAATTGACAAGGCCATTTCTGTCAAGTGCTTTCCGCAGTTTGTACAAATCGGACTCAAAGGTGCTAAAATTTACAAAGTCCATAATAGTGCAATTTATGGTACAAATTATTCAGTCAAATTTAAGTGCCAACTTAACACTGAGAAAGCATGCGTCCCTGGATTATGCATATATTTCACATTGAGACTTAAAGCTTGAAGATAAATTCAGCACGCTGTTTATTTCCGCCTTTGAATTTCGGACTTTCTACAGAATAGCTAACCTTCTTCAAGTCGACAGTGAAACGAATGTAACAGGAAAAAATAGGATTGACTTCGATTGAGGCAGCATCAACTGTGGAGTTTACTCCAACGAGCCAAAGTTTCTCTGACGAAATCAACTAGTAAAGGAACCAAAACTGTATCAGCAATCCTTAAACAAATATACCAGGTAGTAAACCTATTTTTGATATGTGTGAACTGTGAGCTCTATTTGAACAATATCAGTATTCTCCATAAGAGAGTTGATACATATGGTTGAGATATTTTAGCATCAAACATCATACACTTCAGCTACTTCTTGTCATTCAAGAACACGCAAACAATGTGTTAAATGCTTGAAACTTGAAATTTCTGCCTCCACTGACTCGACCCGGGTTCAAAATCTAAAAAACTAACAAAAACAGTAGCTTACTTTGAGCTATAAGCTGGCTCTCGATCACGAAGATTGTAATAAGAGTATCACAGGATGTATTTCTTTGAGTGAAATCGTGATATCATAGAGATATACTGGCACACAAGTAAATGGGGTTTACGTATATAATATAACTAACAACTGATCCTGGACGGGGCATACTCGTATCGATAGAATTAGCAGTACGAAATGTGTGAGACGGCAAACATTGATGTGTTGGATGAGTAGTCTCTCTCAGTATCAACTTTGCTAGTACTGTATATGGTTCATTCGTTATGATTCCTAGAAAACACTGCACGTTTTGCATCAGGCTTGATAACAGATCGTTCGATACTTGCGGATATAGTTCTTGAAGTGATCAGTCGCTGAACCTAAAACGCGTTGGTAAAGGTATCCAGGATGAATTTCTTAGATGTATAGACACAATTGATATCAAATCGCATATGTTCGCGTTCAGATTGATTATTTTTCTTGTATTGTTATGGAAACTACATCTATTCACAAGATATTAACAACAAATCACTTGACAATGCTTAAGGATGAAGTCCAAATCCACCAGTAGACCCAAAACCGCCAGACCCTCTAATAGTCTCAGACAGCTCTTCGCCCTCCACCAACACCTGAATCTCAGGTGTAATAATAACTTCAATAATGAATTGTGCAATTCTGTCACCTTCTTTAACCTCGAAATCGGTATCATTGTGGTTGAACAGAATAACACCCAAAGGCCCTCTGTAGTCACAGTCAACTACTCCGGCACCGGTGTCAATGCCGTGCTTAAGCGCAAGTCCCGAACGAGGTGCGACGCGGCCGTATGTGTTTTCAGGGAGGGAAATGGCGAGGTCTGTGGGAATCAGTGCTCGTCCTCGTGCAGGAATGGTGACATTTTTGGCAGCATGTAAATCGTACCCAGCACTGAAAGGAGATCCGCGTGTGGGAATATGGGCTTTTTCAGAAAGAAGTTTTACTTGGAATGTCATTTTTGGTAGTTCTATTTGTATCAGATATCAATAGTGGATTAAAATTCAGACGGACAGGCTTGCTTATAGGATTTGCTTTAGAGTCAATTTTCTGAAAATGTGGAAAAACTGTAACTAATTGCGTATTGAATAGAAGAGAAAAATCGAAAGAGAAAAACTGTGAAAACCTTAAGACAAATTCATACTCTAAACAAGTAACTTAACGTAACTTAAATTTTCTGGTGTTGTTAAATTATTTTTTTCCTCCCCCAAGCATCACACCTTGCGGCTTCTCATGACCAAGTTTTCGTTAGGCGACGTCACAAAATCTTGCTTCAGTATGCTGGATCGGTCCTCTAATCTCATTGTTCCTTTGACGATATGTTTCGCCACACTTTCATTCTTTGGGCTATCGCAACTCTGGCAACATTCAGTAAATGACATGAAAAAATGGTCCAACGTTGAAATTGCTAGAATTGAGCTTAATGGGAAATACTCGAAAAATTTGGAAGACGATCAATTATCATCAGATAACTCGTCTGTTCCTATTGAAACTCTTGTTAAGACTATAAAAACAACACAGAATTCTTTTCTCAGAGAGCAAGTAGCGAGTCAATTATTACCGCATTTCCTAGACACTCCAGCGATCAACTTACTACTACGAGACCTACACAGCAATCAATACAAGCCTATTTCTAAAGCGTTAGAAACTGTCGAAGGGCTTTCGTGTTTACATCATCCCCAATTTGAGTATGTCGTTTACCCCGAGCTTGTCGAATTCGCGTTGAACCGCGGGAGAAGAGGTAATCTCGATGAGTTCTTCACTAGGGCTTTGGTGTTAATTGGATTTATGACCAAGAAAAAAAATCCAGGCGACTTTGGTGGAGGAAAAGTTGCTATAAACATGTATGACAAAGAAGTAAAAACTATGGTCGAAGAACTCATCTCTATTGCGACAGATGCTGCGGATAAACTTAACATTTATGACAAGAAATATTTTGAAAGGATTGGTGACGGTTTATCGAGCTGAAATACTACCCGTAACTGACAGAAAGCTAAGTGATAGTGGAGTGCGTGACTTTCTAGTTGCGGGTAGTAGAGGATTTTAGTTGATTAAGAAAGAGAGATAAGCACTTGTTTAATTTCTACAAACCCTGGAAATGCATAGTACGGATTTCACAAATTTTGTTGGCGATGAGCATATTGTCGAATAGTCCCGTATTACAATCGTTGGTAATCATATTTTGTATCCACCATGGTTTACTATAATCCGTATGACATATATAAATTTTGTGAATGTTATTGTTGTACAAAAAGTCTACATCTCCAAATAAATACTTCGAAAAACACCAGTTGTTTAAGAAGCAATTCTGTTAATTGCCCATTCAGGTTCTTCCAGTTTCTCCTTTCTATAAACAAATCTGTCATGCACTCTTCCCGGTCTTCCTTGCCAAAATTCCCATTCCAATGGCTTGATCTTAAGACCACCCCAGAAAGGCGGACAAGGGATCTTTTCGACTCCCTCGAATCTTTTTTCTTGTTCCTCATATAGCTTATCCAATTCTTCTCTTGATTTCACTGTTTGGCTTTGAGGGGACGCCCAAGCTCCAATTCGAGAAGCCCTAGGTCTGGTATCAAAGTAAATTTGGGATTCTTCAGTAGTCATGAACTCGGTGGTACCCTCTACTCTGACCTGGCGCTCGAGTTCTTTCCAGAAAAAGGAAACGGCAACCCAAGGGTTTGATTTGACGTCTTTGGATTTCTTGGAGGTTCCCCAGTTACTATAGATGACAAGGCTACCGTCAGTGTCAAGTTCTTTGAAGAGGACAACTCTAGAGCTGACTCTGCCTGAGGGAAGACTTGCTGTGGAAAGAGTGACAGCTTCTGGAATTGGAATTTTGGCAGATTGTGCATCTTTAAACCATTTCAGGAATTGGTCAGTGGGGAGAGGTTCTAGATCAGATCTCGAAAGCGAAGATTGCTGGTATTGATGAGTTTCTGGAGCAACTATAAGATATCGGTGTTAGGAGTGACAGTAGGAACAATTGCCGATACAACTCACAAATAATAGCGTTTTCTTTAGCTGGATTGGTACTCATTTTTCTAATATTTGGTATTGATACTCTTGGGAATGTTCGAAACAACTGAATTCTCATGGGATACTTGTGCTTTATATGATTTTGTAAGATGTACGATCTGGTTATAAGAAGAGCATTTATGTCTGTCAGAGTAAAATTATATACTCGGGGAATGGGAATAGTCATTTTTAAAGGAGATACCCAGGATTCAAATCAGTCACTTTTGTGCGCGATATAACTCAAATCTAATTGCCAGTAAACTCGGAACCACATAATACTTGCTCCGTGTAGCTCTGTTCCGACACAGGTAGCTGTTCGATCGGGTGATTTTCAATTTCAAAAATTTCATGCAACAGACGGTTTGTCTCTCTCTTAGAAATCTAAAGGTTCCATTAAAAATTCTCCAGGAATTCTCTGCCTTTCAGCTCAAAATTGAATTACTTCTATGTATCGGACCATCACGTGTATAACTTATTTATCACCTTCTTTCTAACTAATGTGGATATTCTATTATTCATATTAAATTCAACACAACATTGCCATGGGCAGCATGATAGCTATCAGCATAGCTTTTTTGAAGTGTTCTGTAGAACCCGTTATTCATATGGTTAAACGTTCACATCGTTCAAGTTATTTAACTCCAACCGTAGACAAATAACCGCCGGGCCCCACGCACAGTAAAGCCTCTCACGGTTGATTGGCTCATGGTTAGGAGGGGCAAACCCTAACCTGTAAAATAGCTGAATTTTCGTGGTGTGAACATTTGCTTACCCCTCCTTTTTCTTTTCTCTCTCCGTTTGAGTCTATTGTCTAACTGGCTTTCTTCCTGTAATTCGTCAACTAATAACTATTCAAAGACCTTTGCCATGTTGAGATCAGTTTTAAGATGTCGAGGTGTGTAATCTGTCTAATTTTTTGAAAGACATATATATGCTAACAGACTTTGATTATGCAGCTTTTTCGACGACAAGAATTACAAGAGTAGCTAACAACTTTGGAATGCCTGCTCTTTCTCCTACAATGACTGAGGGTGGTATTGTCGAATGGAAAGTAAAAGAAGGTAAGGACTACATGCAACAATAAATATCGGCTAATTCACGATAAGGTTGAAACTAACTAGTCACAGGTGACTCTTTTAATGCCGGCGATATTCTTTTAGAAATCGAGACAGATAAGGCTCAGATTGATGTTGAAGCTCAAGATGACGGTAAACTAGCCAAAATCTACGTAAGTCTATTACCAAACGGATTTTAGCTTAAGCGACAGAGATTGGGACAATGACTAATTTTGCGTATAGGTCCATGACGGTGAAAAAGGTATTCCAGTTGGAAAAACAATTGGTGTTTTAGCCGAACCTGATGATGATCTGAGCTCTTTGAAATTGCCTGAGCCCTTGGCCGGAGGTAGTGCAGAAAAACACGAAGAACCTGCTCCTACTTCTACACCTCCCCCCACTCCCACTCCATCACAAAATGCCACATCCCCATCCCCGGCTACTAGTTCTTCTTCATCTGTGAAGGCTGACCAAAAACAAGTTCTTCTTCCGTCAGTTTTATCTCTTGCTTTGAACAACAATCTTACGAAGGATCAAGTTTTGTCAAATGTCTCTCCTTCAGGACCGCACGGAAGAATTTTGAAAGGTGATATACTAGCGTACCTGGGACTGATCCCCAAGACTGCTGTCGAGGCTGTTACCAGTAGCATCGAAAAGTCTCAACATCTCGATTTGTCAAACATCAAGAAGATAGTTGCTTCCAAACCTAAGGAAGAGGAGAAGCCTGCCGCTAAAGAAAAAGACGTACCTAAGAAGGAACAGAAACCTGTTGTGCCTCCACCTACAGTTTTAACAGCTAGTTTTGAGGGTGATTATTCGAAGTTCAGCAGAAGCACGTTAAGTGAATTTATTCTTGAGCAGATTGAAAGTACAGAAACTGAACTAATGGCACCAGTTAAAAACAGTATTTTATGGGATCAAACATTCGAGGAGCTCACACAACCAACCAAAGCCTCTCTCGATCTGCCGTTCGAAATCTCGCATGAAATCAAAGTATTACCAGGCATCCCAGGAAAATCAACATCTCAAGACGTTCTTGACTTTTTGACAAGTAACCACAAGACTTACACGCCTACGTCTGAAGGAGAGGAGAAGTCGGTTGCCACTTTCAAAATTGTTGTACCTAGGAAGCAAGACGTTCCGTTTGCACAAAAGTTTTTGGACACTTTGGCGGAGAAGCTTAGCGATATGGTCAGAGTATAAGCAAGGTTTTCTGGTACTTGCTGATATGAGATAATGTTGGACTAGGACCTAAAAATTATATTCAACTATAATACATGTATGTAAAGTATCAAGTGAAAATAGATAAGTGAAAAACTGATATAAAACGAGAAGGCCAATTCTAAACATTAACAGCTTCGATAAGGAGCTGATATACCTTATTGATAGGCCATGACGTGAACCCTTAATATGGTTTGCCTTTAAACAAATTTGCTCTTTTCACATTTCCCCATAATCATAAAAATGAAACCATCTAAAAGTAACTCGAAATTTACTCACCATTTGAGTTCTTTACACCATTTGCCGGCGTATATATAAACACTACGTCCTTTCCCTCAGCTCCTCCTTCACAATTAAATGGTAACGAAAAAAAACCAAATGGAATTGCGATTGGGGAGCCTGATTTGGAACTTCGCCCATCATGGCGTTGACGAATTGTTCCTATACTAGCCTGTATGTGCAAACAGTGAGTAGCTGCTAGCTTTGCACGCTGAGAGACTCCAGTGTGTTATTTATCACTTTTATCATCCATTTATTTCTTCTTTGGGACAAAGTCGACACGCACACACGAGGTTATTTTTATACCATACCATACACTACAAAATAAAGTATTAAGAGAACCGTCTATACACTCCAGAAAGGTCGAATAGGTTTCTGGACCCGAGAAGCACTCCAGATTCCATACGGGTTGAACTTATTTACAATCTCTCTCTTTCAACAGTTCATCTCATAATACATTCATTGTATTTAGTATTTACTGATCTTATCGAGCAAGTGCACCCACGTGATGGTATCAAGCAACTCTTGTGAAATACGAAAAAAAACGAAATCGAGAACAAAAAAAATCATCTGAGAAAAAGGTCTACGGAGCAATCACAACTCGCCTTTTACGCATCTTCGCGAAAAAACACACTTGATACAACACTTAACAAATGAGATTGAATATAAAAAATGACTATTAATAAAAAAACAGAACGAATCCTACAAATGCACATACACCAGACACATTCGTGTATCATCCCTTCTTTTTATTATACTTTTACTTCTTCATGATGACAACAAAATGTGACTTATTTCTTCTTCTTCATCTTTTATTCCCTTTCAAATAACACACCATGCGTTCAATGAAAGTGAAAAAAGCTTAAGCCGGTCTAAAATTTCAAATAGATTAGTTTCCCTTAGGAGGAGATTGGATTTGTGAGTAACCTCTGAAAGGATTGGCGTTGTTCTCCTTCAAGATTTCATCAGAAGCCTCTTGCCATTCTCTGTTCATGGTGATACCAGGTCCGGGCATGAGCCATCTGGCAAGGGCGAAAAGAGCACCACCAGCGGCACAAAGACCAGCAACGCCGAGAGCAATGTATTGAACGGAACCTTCAGGGTGAACAGGCTTACGAGGACCCCAAGCACCGTAGGAGATATAAAAGGCAGCACGCTTCTCGATAGGGGTCAGTTCCTTCCAGCTAACCTTCTGACGCTCGGTGAGTTGGCTGATGATATCTTCACGTTCTTCAACGGTCATCTTCTCCCAACGAGATTCGAGGTTGATAATGGTAGGAGTAGAGATGGCATGGGATTGACGCACTTGAGTGGCAGCACGAGCCATTGATTGACGAACTGGAGCAATTGATCTCAACATCTATACCAAAAACATTTGAGTTAGTGCTAATTCTTATTCTTACAGCACATACAGTAGCGTTCTCTAACCCAATCAAACCAAGCTCAATTTCATCCTCGATTCAAACTCCTCGCACTCATAAATTGAGCTATTTCCGACTGAAAAAAGGTTGAAGACTCTGATAACACATACCTTGAATGAATAGTTAGAAGAAAATATAGACGTACAAGTCTGTAGTATGAATGATGGAAAAGAGAAAAAAAATATCAAAAAAAAGTAAAAAGAGAACCAAGAAAAGGAAGGAAAAAAAAGTGTAGGAGAAAAGCAGGAAAAAATGCCCAATAAAATTTCCAGGCAGAATGAGCCAATAAAAATTCTCTTAAAGAAAAGTACTAGAAAAAATAGTATGACTTTTTTCAATTTTTCACCCTTACCCTGGTACTAATTTAAGGCATAATGATGATGTTCGAGTGGTCTGGAAAAGTTTCTAACTCGAGAACATCTCCAGTCCGAGGTTTTGGAGGCTCCATTGTAGAATTGCAGCCTATGAGATCACGAACATAGCTCAATATCTAATTTTCTAGTGTTTTGGAACGCTGTTCGTTGCTGGACTGTAACTTTTTTAAAAGCTAAAATAATTACTACTATACAACACTTGTGAAATCATGAATAAATATATTAAATATGTTAATTTTAGCCTTATATAATGTGGTTTAAGTATTCGTCTATTACATACTTCTCTCAAGCATCGTTAACACCCTCAAAACTTGGTTTTTCAAGCCTTTACCCCAAGATTCATTCAAACTATCTTTGAAGGTCACCAACCCTCTTCGTACATGTTCCATTTCGTTCAATGAAAAAGCGTCACCTCCCTTTATTGTGATGATCAGTCCAGCAACCAGGCTTTGGTATCCACGACAATGAAATTCATGATCACTGGTGCCAGCGTTCTGATCGAGTAAAAGAGTTCGCAGCTGCTTCAAATTAGAAGGCTCCAACAAAACCGAGCAAATTTCCGGGCTCTCACTCAAATTAACCAATAAACCCCAAGAGAAAAGTTCCAGATTTTTCGCTCTTTGAGTTCCGGGCTTTGCAAGTTTCCTTATTTGTATGATCAGAGCTAAAAGTGTAGAAGCAAGCGAGGGGGTGTATATTTTTGCTAATAGCTTTGATTTCCGACTATGTTGGTTGACGGAGGGATCGTAAACATTTAATGTGGTGAACAAAATTAGCAATTTTAATATCGTTACAACTAACTCTTGTAGAGCGATGGTCAGATTCTGATCGGTATTCGTGTCCCAGAATTTCAACGCCAGCTCTATGAACTGAGATATTCTGAGCAAAAAGTTCTTTGAAGGATCCCGGACTTCTGCAATGGAAATAAAAGCTTGATTGTTGGATGATTCCGACAATATAAATTCAAGTTGCATTGTAGTCATATGCAATAAATGTAAATCGGTTTTTATCTGATCCGCTTCTTCTCTGTCAGTAAAAGTTCCGTCCAAAACTTCACTTAATGGCGTAAGAGAATCTTCAAGTGATTCTCCAAAATCAAAAAATGCTTGCAGATATTCCTTTTGAGCAAGTTTTGTTGAGAGCATAGAATCAACTTTACTATCCTTTCCTTGCATTGATATACAAGCAGATAATGATATTAACGATCTTGAAAACTTATGTGAATCACTGCCATCGGGGGTGTGGAACATATTTTTACTCATTCTCTTTAGAGACTCACTGAACATTTGTTGAAAAACCTTAGATGTACCGAGCTTTTTTCTTTTAACGACATACATCATATCGTCTTTGTCATCGAGCATCAGCATTAAGAGTGGAACTATTCCATTCGACTGAATTAGGGAAGCTGCTAGTCCAATGTTTTTATCACCATAGAGCATACAACATACTGTAAATCCAACCAAAAATGTAGTAATTGGATCTTCCTCATTTTTAACTATTTGAAATAGTTCTTTAGGCATACTAGAGACCTTTAGATCTTGTACAAATTCTTTGTCCATGCACTTTTCAGCCAACTCTAACAGACTTGATCTCATACTGGACAAACCATTCGTTAATCCGTCGAGAATATACTGAACCTCATCCTGGAATCTCGTGTTATTACCAGAAGTTCTCAGTTCGTGAATGCTTTTCAGATTGATCCCGAAGTCTTCTTGCTCTTCCGGTTGTACTTCATCATCTTCTTCTTCTCCGCCTAACTGACCGAGGATGTCCAGTTCAGTACCATTTGGTACGTTTGTGCTAAGATAGCTTCTTTCAGCTCCGTAGGTTCTTTGGTAACTGAACGTCGATCTGGCAAGTTTTGGTCGATTGCCCTCAGATTCTTCCACCGCCACCTCATTCTCTTGCTGTTGCGAGATGTTTTCCAGCATAGCATCTATATTATCTGTTTGTGTCTGTGATCCTTCCTCCGGCTCAGAATCAGATTCTTTTTGAACCACAATAGATGAAAGATGCGTCACTAGCTTCGGCCGCTTCAAAACTGGTAATGATTGTTCGAGGAAGCTCCAAGAATCTCTCTCTGCTTGAGTAACTTCCTGTAAATTCAGACTTGTTTGTGGGGTGCCCACCTGTTCTTCGTCATGATACGGTGGGCTGCAATATCCGTCTTCATTAAATTCAACTCTGACTTCTGCCTGTTTTCTTTTCTCCGTGCTTGGTGACCTGGTTTTTGAAGATTCTGTAACTTCAACATCAGCAGTAGATACATAACGTGCAGCCTGATCAATTATCATACTGTCTATTGCTTCTGACCTTTTCAATTCTGCTCGCTTCGTCGTAGTTCTATCACTAACATTTATTTCAGGTGAGCTTTCCACTGACCTACTCGGTGGAGGGCTTTGAGGTTGTTTCTCATCTGAAATGTCAATTATCTCTTGTGTTGTTGATTTAGAAGATGCAGTTCTAATGTTTGTCCGTTTCTCTTGAATTTTTTTATGTTCCTTAGACTGCTTCTCCAAAATAGCTTTTTCCCGCTGTCTTATCCTTTCTCTTCTGGCATTGTTCAATTTTCCGATTTTAGCTTGCTTCACGGGTGACGGAAACTCTGGTAGGGCAAACGGATCATCATCGTACTCTGTAGTCGGCTCTCGCGATTTTATTTGTGCGTTCGGCTTAGTTCGGAGAGTTTTTTGGACCGGTATTATATCATCGTCAGAATCTGGAAAGTCAAATGGATCTTTTTTTTCCGATTCAGTAGTACTTAGTTTCGATCGTTCGTGCTTTGGTGGCTCAGCTAATGGTGAATGTGTTGGTGTACCAATAGACTCTTCTGAAGATGCTCGTAAAGATGAAGGACGAGAAGATGCATTGCCTCCAAATCCAAATTTTCGTGACATCAAACTGGTCTTCTTGCCGTATGTAAATTTTGGATTAGACATTGTGAAAAAGTAATATATGGTTCAGAAAATGTGGTGTTCACGCGTTTGTGTGCAGTTTGAATGATGCAAGTCTTTCTCTATATGGTAGTCGTTCTTTAATTGACGAGGCTGTGGTACTCTAGTTGAATGGCAATATGAAGCTCCCGTCGACTTGTGTTGGCTCAAGCACTCTCAAGGCCTGTTATACGATTTATGATTTGACGCTCTCAAGGATTAATGAGGTGTTATGAGTGAAATCAAAAGTTTTTATTCTACTTCAAAAGTTTCTATTCATTCCTTTGGCACATTTCAGCCGTGCAGCTTCTAGCTGCGTACTGGTACAATTTGTTCTGTTATTTTCATAGGTCCCAAAATTACGCCGACATTAAAGTTGGGAGTTTCTCTGAAAAAATAAAAATTTCGAAATTCTATGGTCCCAATAGATTCATCAACTGTGTTTGAAAGAAGCTCTTTACTACGATTATCGAATCTGCCAGATACCACAATTATGAGCTCCAGTCTGTTAGAGGTTCTTACAAACAGACCTCAAGATCTGCTAGTTGCAGACGAAAGTCTCAAAAATGAAGCATTACAATCAGTCAAGAAAAACTTTGATAAGGTGGCTAAAAATTACTCCATCTTTGATGAAATATACGTTGACGGGCTTGATCCTGAACAAATATGGGCACAGGCAGAGATGATTGTAGATGGTGTTGTGAAAAAAGTCATGGGTGAAGAGATTGAGGAACTGGTGCAGAGTGGGGCTGTCAAAAGACCTGCTTCAGATATGGACGCAGATGAAGACGAGGAAAGTGAAGAAGAAAGCGAGGGGTTCGAAAGCGCTTTAGAAAACGAAGGATCTGAAATTGACAGTGGAAACGAAGAAGAAGGCGGTGTGTTTGGTGAAGAAGATGAGGAAGACGAAGAAAAAAGCGAAATAGACGAAGGTGATAAAGTTGCATTTGAATCTGGCGAAGATTCCGAAATCGATATGGATAACTTAGAAGATCGCGATGATTATGTTGAGAGTGATATTGATATGGATGACGTTGATGCTGGTATGGACGATGATGAGAATGACGAAGAAGAAAATGAAGACGGAGAAGAAGGCGAAGACGAAGATGAGGATGCAGACTTAAGCGACAAAGGTGGTGAGGAAGACGAAACAGCTAAACCCTCTAAAGATGCTTTTGGTCTTAACAAAGGTCTTTTCAATCTCGAAGATTTCCAAAGTCAGATTCTTGCTATGGAGGATGAGGAAAATGCTGATCCTGAAGATGACGATATTGATTATTTTGCTGACCCCGATGCCCAAGATAGCGATTCTGATAATGCAGATGCAATGAAATACAATGATTTTTTCGGACGTCCCAAGAAGACTAAGAAAAAGTTCACCAAGCGACCAAAGAAAAATGATGATGAGTTTAATGGACTCGGTGCGGAGCCGGAAGATGAAGAATATGAAGAAGCTATGAAATCCATGAAGAAAGACCTTTTTGAGTCAGAAGACGACGATGAAGACGCGGAAGGTGAAGAGAGTAAAAGTAGTAGTAAAGAACAGCTTTCGACGTTTGAAAAACAGCAACGTGAAATTATGAAACAAATCAGTCAACTCGAGTCGGAAAATGTTGCAGTAAAGTCATGGCAAGTTAAGGGTGAAGCCAAAGCTAAAGAAAGACCACAAAACTCACTGTTAGAAGCAGAATTAGATTTCGAAAGGTCTGCAAAAGCTGTGCCTGTCATTACACAAGAAGTTACAGAATCATTAGAAGATCTGATTAGAAGAAGAGTGAAGAACTACGAATTCGATGATCTGCCGCGGCGAATTCCTGATTCAATTCCTGAATTCAGAAGTAGCAAGCTGGTCGATGTGCAGGAAACAAAATCTCAGAAATCGCTTGCTGAACTATATGAAGAAGATCAACTCAAGAAGGACAATCCAGACACTTACGTGACTGCCGAAATGGAGAAGCAACAAGAGGTACACACAGAAATCAAAAACATGTGGCTAGATTTGTCAAGAAAACTCGACACATTGTCTTCTTGGACATACACACCCAAAGCTCCCAAACCATCTATTTCGATTGTTGCAAACACAGATGCAATTTCTATGGAAGATGCACAACCTACTGCTTTAGCCACTGAATCTACACTTGCGCCCCAGGAAGTATACACTCCAGGTGCAGATAGTAAGAGAGAAGTTGTCGGTGCCAATAACCTGCCTGTTGCTAAGAGCGAGATGTCCCGTGAAGAAAGGAAACGTGAACGTCGTAAACACAAGGCTAAGAAGGCGAAGATTCTACACGAGAAGGAAGAACTGCAGAAGGCAAGAGCTCAAAAGAAGGGAAGCAAGGCGGATGTGCTGGAAATCCTTAAGAAGGGTAATGTTACTGTTATTGACAAGAAAGGTGATAAGCGTGACCTTAGTGGTAAAATTAAGAAGGATTATTCTGCGAAGGGAGGCAGCGGTCTTAAGCTTTAATCTGGTCTTTTATCTTATTTTTATTCAATTTACATGGTTCGTTAAGTTTGGTACTACAAAGTAATCTTGTATTAATTGTCAGTTTATATTGAGTATACATATAGCGGTTTTAGACAACAATAAAAACATAAAAATTGCATTGGTTTTTTTTCTTCATTTTCTTCTTGATTTATCGAAAAGAATATATTGCTATTTTCTGTAAGCGACTTTTTTGAATCTGAAATTGAGATACAGCACACCTTTTTCAAATCTAGATTTAAACCCAGACCCCCTGCGGGAAGAGCTGTCCCATGCCTTGTCCACTATTCTAAACGCAATGTCCTGGTACGGACCTGGGGCAGAGAACTTCAAGATGCAAGTACCGCATTCACCAGCAAATGTAGCACTTCTAGTCTCGGGATCATTCGCCAGTTCATCACGGATTATTTTGAAAGTAGGGGCCTTCTTTGAATTGGCCAATTCTGGATAGTACAGTTTGAACCTATAACCGTATGCTAGCTTCGGAGGTGGGTTGTCACTTGTATAGTGTAGTTTGTTGTGCTTGGTCCACTCGTAAGCAAGAATGACACGGTTATAGTATCGTGGCTTCACCGTGCCAGTAGACTGAACATTCGGAAGCTTGACCTCGCTGATTAAGGCTGTATTACGTGGTTCGTCTAAATCTTCATCGGGGTCCTTAGGTGGTGGGTTGATGACTCTAGCTGGTTTCGATAATTGTAACGATTTCAACATGGGGATAAATCCGGCTTGTTTGACTTTTTTCCGTGCTTCAATCAGGTTTTGCTCAAATTGAGAAATTGGTATGTTCTTATAGCTTTCGTATCTCGAAGAATCGTCAATTACCATTTGATCCATGTCAGGTGTGTATTCTAGTGACGGTTGTTGTTGGTGCTTTTCGAAAACTTCGGCAAGTTTTAAACTGTCGTACTGAATTTCGGATTTTTGTTTAGCCCTTAATCGTTTCAGGCGATGAAGATTGATCTTTTTCTGCATCTCCTCCAGTCTTACAGTTGTTTTCCTTGATTCTAATTCCTTTTTCAGTCGCGTCCAGAAGTCTGTGTCCACAACAGAATTTTCATCATTTAACATAACTTCAATTTGGCTCTCAAGTTCTACCAGCTCTGAGAATGATTTATCTTTCAACACTGCGTTTATATCCTCGGATACAGGCTGGATAGCTCTGTCGTCTAGATGAAGATTTTCATTTCCGGCTTTCTCTTTACACAAATTCAACATTAATGCCCAGAATTCTTTACACTCTTCATTTCTTTCGAGTCTCAGATATTCTTCTAAACCGTTCTGCACACCATTTAAATCAGATGCGTTGGCAATTATTAGTTGTGGCGGTGCCAATCCAAAATCTTCTGAAACATCATCATCCCATTTCACGTCCTCTAAAAATATACAATTAGCAGTGAGAAGATCAAGGTCGGTCCCGCGTCCTTGGCTCACCCGGATCCAGGACCCCCGTTTCATCTGATTAAGTGCAAAATTGTCTTCTTCCGCCACCCATTTTTGTTCTTTTCGACGAAGGGCGTCTGCATTGGAAGCAGAATATGGATGGTATTTTTGTCGAAGTGTTCCTGTTCTTCTGTTAGCCATCCGCTGAATAGTGGTAGTATGGTCGTAGTCTGTGTACTGGAAATCAGGAGTGATTGATTTATTACTAAAAGGCCTCACCTTTTGAATAATTGTGAAGCTTTCTTCAAGTGGTTGTTCAAAACTTCTAAGTATGCAACTTAATGTGGACTAACTAGTGATGATTTGAAGAGTGAATATTCAAGAATTTGGGAGAAAAAAGTTAGAATTAAGCTACAGCCAAATCCGCTTTTATACTATCTGCTAAAGTATAAGACATACCCTCCAAGTTCCTTCAACCCCTAGAATTTTTAGGCTAAAAATATTCAAAAAAGTCAAATTGAGTTGCTTCTTACCTTTAATAGCTCTAGTTCTACACGTGCCTAATCCAATGCTCCAAGCACGGTCATTCTGCTGAAATTTAAAGGGCCAAAATAAAAATTTGATTGATATGGAAATATAAAAGGACCAAAAGGTTGAAACTCCCAACTGAGATTGTCGGTTATGCGGATCGAATGATCTCCATTGGGTTAATTTGTTATTTACGATGCTTTTGACCAGACTCTATTCTTATTCAAATAAAACACAAAATTCTATCATTTAAACCGAATGGCGGTTTGTTTCAGATGCTTTTGGCGAAAGGAGAGAAATAGTAATATCACGGAAAAGGGATGAGCTCCACACGTTGTTTATTTGCCTATTAGAACAGTCTGATCGAGCACTTTTGATATATCCGGACCTACGTTATATCTGAGTGTTGATCGATTTGGACTTGGAACGAAATTTCACCGGTGGCTGCAACTACCTACAAACCCACTAAATATTGCTCGGATATAGCGATGACACATTTCGTAAAAGGTACTGAAATATTTGTATTGATTCATCTAACTTATTTACCTTTCCCCAAAAAAAATATAAAAAGCTGGAAAATCTAGTTTCCTTCTCTTTTCGTTATTCTTTTTCAAGTTTTTCTGAAATTTGAAATTTAGAGAACTTGTAGTCACCGGGGTCAAGTCAACCAATTCAATAGAATAAAGTCAAGCTTTTGAAATAGAAGATAGAAAAAAAGAAAGAATACAAATAAAAAAATCTGTCATACGATTCGAAAAGATTTCTCTTCTTCTTATCCTTATTTGAAGCCATCTTGACAATTCCTCCCATAGTAACAAGACCCATATCCCCTACTAAATCTCATAGTTCCTAGTATAAAAAAACAAAGAAAAGAAGAAAAAAAGAATAAACATTTCGTTTTGATACAATCAATATGTCGTCAGCACCTCTCTTGGTCAACTCAGAAGATTCGGACATGGTCCAACCTCAGAAAAGATCGTGGTTTTACCATATCTGTGACGAAATTGGTCTCGTCTCCTGGTCCAGAGCAAGTTTGGATGTTCATCTTTTGATGTTTATGCGATTCATTCGACTCTTCGCCTTTGGTCAAGTAGCACTTTTCCTCGCTTTGTTCTTCAAGGAACTGGGATTTGATGAGTCACAAACCGGATTCTTCATGAGCGCTACACTTATTGGTGATGTTATCATATCGTATTTCTTGACGCTGTACGCGGATCACATTGGAAGAAAGAAAACTTTGTGTATTGGTGCTGTCATGATGATTTTTGCCGGGATCATGTTTGTAATATCTGAAAATTACTATGTATTACTGGCTGCTTCTATTGTCGGTGTCATTTCTCCTAGTGGAAACGAAATAGGCCCTTTCAGAGCTGTTGAAGAATCAACATTGGCTCATTTGGTGCCGCTTGAGGACAGGTCCGGTATTTATGCATGGTATGCTTTACTGGGAACTCTTGCTGGAAGTTGTGGATCTATCGTAGCTGGCTACACTATCACCAAGTCTCAAGAATGGTGGGGTCTTAGTGACGTTGATGCCAACAAAGTCATCTTTGTGTTCTATGCTATATGGGGCGCCGTCAAGTTGATATCTACTTTGATGCTGTCATCTAAGATTGAGCTGGAACATGAAGGCGACACTGAAAACGCACCTTCTGAGACATCACCGTTATTGCAAAACTCTAATGATCAAGGTGCTGTGGCCGAATCAGAACCAGTGCACAAGTCATCAATGTTTGTTAATTTCATCCACAAAATCCTTCCTGAGCTGACACCTCAATCAAAAATCATTGTTGTTCAGCTCTCTTTTCTTTTCGCGCTTGACTCTTTTGGTTCTTCCTTGATTGGAACAACATGGATATCGTACTATATTTCAACTAAATTTTCTCTTTCCAGTGAGATTCTTGGAAATATTTTCTTCACTACTGGAATAGTCACCGCCTTTTCATCTCTTGGAGGTGCTTCTATTGCAAAAAGACTTGGGCCTCTTCTTACTATGGTTATAACACATTTACCTTCAAGTTTCCTCATCACGCTCATTCCATTACCTACTTCCATGAAAGTCACGCTTGTTATTTTGATTCTTAGAAGTTGTTCCTCGACCATGGATGGCGCACCCAGACAAGCATTTTTGTCAATGGTCGTCCTAAAACGTGAACGCACAGCAGTTATGGGATGGATCAATATTGTCAAGACTTTGGCACAAGTTTGCGGTCCTTCTATTACGGGTACTTTGGCTAGTATGAATTCTCAATGGATCTGTTTTGTTGCTGCAGGTACTTTGAAAATGTTGTACGATTTAGGTATTTTGGCAACCTTTTTACAGAAGGGAGAAAAATACAATAGAGAACACAATGCGGAATAGATCATGATGTGACAATTTTAGGACCCTGAGCTCTATTTTCATTACTGAAATTCGCATATATCTTGAATAGACTAATAAAAAAAGATACGTTCATAAATTGATATAGGTACACAATATGAAAGCTACTCCATCTAAGACACCTCTCATCAAGAGATTCTGCAACCTAATTATATGAATCTTTGTACTTGCATTGAGTATAACTGAAGCTATAAACTTTTGTCTCACAGGTATGTTGTTAATTTCAAAAATGATTAAATTAGCAGCCACATTATTACCGTGAAAACTTTCGGAACTTTAAGATCTTACTATCAGGGCTTCACTACTTCCCGAATAGAGTAAGAGTGGATAATTATTGTGCAACTCAAAAGAATGAAGGAAAGGGAGTATCCAAATTACATCTGTTTTATTTGTCTCTTTGCGTACCCTTTTGTTCTTTTTTTTTGCTCTTTTTACTTTTACTATTATTCCTTCAAGATCAATATATATGTGTTTAGCTTCAATTGCAAAGTAATTTATAGCTATTACACTGTTTTTTTATTCTGAATACATTAATATCTTGTTAGAATTATCTATTTCCTTCGTTCTATATACCGGAACACAATTTTGAAACAAAAAAGTATCAAAAAACCATGGCTATCGTGAATCCTTTTGAGCAAAAGTTTACTATCATAGACCATGTAATAGCCTGCCAAATTTCCGGCGCAACAATCAATTTTGCGACCGTATCCAGCCTTAAGCTCAAAACCATCAAGCGCAAAAGGTACGCCGGCATGACCTACCTAATGTTCAAGAAACACGTTGAAGGCATGGTAAATGAGCTACGGTCCTGTCTGTATCGTGACATTTTTGAATCCAAATTAATATCACTCCAAGAAAAATGGTCAAAGGTGTGCAGAGCAAAAACTGACGGGAAAAAATTTACCGAACAGGACAAGGAGTTGAAATTTTACCTGCACTGGAAAATTGCCAAACTGCTCGAGGATGAGAAAAAGGCAAATATGGATGATGATCAAACAACGCTGTTGAACGATGACGAGATCGTTGAACAGTGTGAAAGCTTTTTTGACTCCAACACCGATGTTAACATTTTTGACCATCAAGACTCAGAAATGCAAAATAAATCTGAATTTATCCCGTCCTTTTACGGAAATGCTAACGATGATAACAGCAATTCTGTTGAGGAAATGCTCAATAAAACGTTCAACGATGAGGAGAATTTTGATTTTTTTGAGCAGGAATTTGAAGTTCTGGACGAAATCATGACACCCGAAGATATACCGTTCGGGAATTATGCTGCTGATAACAGCTGCATTGGGTCCTTCTCAAGACCTCTGGAGCTGCCGTTTGGACTAGAGGCCGAATCTGATTTGATGGGGAATGCTGGAAACATAGGGTCGATACTTGATTACTGTTCTCCAAGCCCAAGTTTCGCAGAATCGCTGTGCTACACCAGTCCTGTTCATTATACGCACACTTGTACACCCTTCAACACCGGTCCATGTTTGTGTTCCAATGAGCCATATGCAACACCCTCCTTCACTCCTTCTTCACGGGAAGGGTTTGGCACATTCCCTATGCAAAGCATAACTAACAATGGAAAATGTTCTCAGCAAACCTGTTCATTAGGACACCCAGTACTTTTACACAATTGTGCTTCTATGCTTGCGCATTCTAGATGTATGCCATCAGCGCAGTGGATATCTGACGACCGAGGTTGTTGCGTACCACAATGTTTATTGCGTCATTCGTGTTGGAGCCATCACTGCGAAAGGTCAAAATATTTGAGCCCACAGAGAGACTTTTGTGGTATACATTCGGCAAGTATGAGCCATGGTAGGATGAACCCGGCATGTATGGGTCATTGTGAGGTGAACCCACAATGTTTGGGTCATGATGGATTTGATTTAGGAGGGATAGGCTACAATGGATTTAATTCAACAAGCTTACCCTATAAAGAACATGGTTCAACTACCAAAGATTGTCACAATTTTGGCACTGCGGGTTTAGATCATAATCACCTTGACCAAACATGCATATATTGTGAGCAATATGATTCAGTGATAAAAGATTGTCAAGAGTTTGGCTCCGCTGGCATAGGCAATTGCGAATTTAGTTCAACGTGCACATCCCATAGAGAAGATGGCTCGACGATCAAAACCTGTCAAGACTGTAGAATCATAGGCCATTACGGCTATGACCCTAGTATGCCTCATTTTGGATATAATTCCATAAACCAGTAGCAGTTTTTTATACTTATATATAACTTATAAAGTTATATATATACCTACTATATCTACTTATTTCTACATTTTACAAACTCCGCACACAGTTGTGTTAATGAAATAAATAATGGTATTATTATGTGCGTTATTATGCCAAAACGTACTATTGATATAAAAAGAAAAAGATTTCTGATGAATTATGGAATTTTGTGCCATATTCTGGGTTGGGAAAAGAGCGGAAGTTCCTGAAAATTTGTTCCATTGGCATGGGACGTTGATTTACTAACGATAATTCCAGTCCAATCAGGCAAAGTTTTTGAGCTGATGATTAATTTATTCTAGATTTTTGACAGCTGTGTAGAAGCTGTAAGTCGTGATAGTTTTGTGGACACAACCACTAGCATCATCTCAGTACAAAAGACAATTGTAAAGGTAGCATTCTACGCTTTTTCAAAAGGTTAGTTATACAACATTTGGGAATGGGTGTTAGGCTATATGTAGATTTACTAAAGTGATATACTGTAGGCTTACATTTTGCAGTTTCCAATTCTTTCAGTCACCTCCTTATCATGAACAGGTTCATCTACACACTCATGTAACTCACTTCCACACCCACTCTTCATCCTTTTTTTTTCCATCACTCTTCGTCCTAAAAATCGTATCACACTCTCTGCCCCAACTAGTCCGAGTGCTAAGTCTCAAATCACGCACCAAGGCTATGTGGTCTCACCCACCTTTAAAGTTCAGCAGACCAAAGGTTTGCTACCCAAGTCACTCAACCTCAAATATTACCATCTAATATCTCCACAACTTTCTTATGAGGCCCAAGCCCTGCCTCAACAAAGAGAGCCACCAAAAACACCATGCTAATTTATATAAAATAAAGGGCGTCAGTTGTTGTTCAAAATTAGTCGACTTACTTCATTAAAGAAATGTGGTAGGAAAAGGAAATTAACCGAAGAAACGGTCTATTTTGAACTAACTTAGGTTTGGGTGATTTTAGGTGTACGGGGAAAACGGTAGATACCATAAAGTGGTGTTATTCGTGTTTGTTGAATAATCGCTAGGTGACTTGGATACCTAGGGGCTTCATATGACTTTGAAGATGAATGTAATCAATATAATACTATGCCTGGTATTATACAAATTCATTTGCCGATAGTTATCAGTCTTGGATAGGGTAAATAAACTACCATGCCACTACTCTGGATATTAGCGGATGACATACAAACAATCTTTATCAATTGTTATCGAGCTATGTAACGCCAATACTACCATTGATACATTTTGAATCCACAATGACAGATGTATTCAGCTTAGTTCACCTTTTTTCAAGTCATGCGTATCAAAATGAGCCTGATGGAATTGCATCTGCTGTGCTAAACTCGATTCGGTCATAAGTGGAGGGAAAATCAATAATTTCAACGGTCTCGAATTTAAATCCATTGTGATACTACTGTACATGTAACGTAACAAAACTAATTCCATCATGATACTTTAGAGAATAATACCAACACCAACAAAAACAGCCGGCTACTATTTTTTTTACTCTCTTAAAAACGGGATAAAATTGATACAAATGAAACAAAACAAAAACAAAAAAGTCAATTGAACATGGATTGATCGAAAACAATATCATAGATAGGAGCAACACGCGAAAACAAACACATACAAAACAGAAATAAGATAAATGTAATAGAGATAATAAAAATAATAGTAATAAAAAAAAGCAGACAAACACACAATACAACACCTTCAAGTAATCCCACATGATTCTAATCATTGTCGCCACCACCTCCGCCAATAAATACATATATACCCATACGCAACATCCGTTCCTCCATCCATCACCGATCTCTACTCAAAAACAGCCTCTCAAATTCCAACCGGTGTTTTTCTAAGCACTGACTTGGTCCTTAGTCTGCTGCTGCTCATTATCCGTAGCATCGTAAACCTTCGTCACCACTGACGACCTTCTTGGGGAACTTCCCTTCTGCAGATGGTGCGGGATGGCCTCTGGTTTTGGATGTTGCAACCCGATCGGCTGCTGCGCCAGCTGGCCACCTTGCCCATTCTGGCTCAATGCGTAGTCCCCGGAATCAAAGTACTTTCTGTCTTGAATCTTCTTGTTCAACAGCTGCGAGCTGGTTGGCAATTTACCGTATAACTTTCGTAGTCGTTCTTCTTGAGAGATTGGGGCCTGGTAGAAGGGTAGTGTTAGTAAACTGGACAATTGGGCAGTTCAGAAAACAAAAAAGAGAATCAACGTAACATACTTCTGACATTGTTGTTGGTAGTTTTTGGTTCTTAGTTATTCAAGAGAGTTTGGAAAGAAAGAGCAAATGTTTAAGTAGAATAAATTAAAGAATCTATTCTGTGAATTGTATATTTATTCCAATACTAAAATTTAATAGAAAAAGTAAAAAAAATTAAAAATTCGAAATCAAACGAAAATCGCAAAATAAAATTAAAGTTAGCTCCAGCGAAAGTAGCATAAGTTCGGTACAAGTCCCTATAAGTTTTGCTAGTTATGCTGAAGTGAGCAATGAAGCTAAAATGCATGTCAGAAATGTGATATCATCAAGTACCAAATACTGATGATCACAGGTTTCATTAGAGCGCTGTTCACGCCATTTGACATTTGTTGTTCAGTTGAACAGCAGATGAAAAGATGAAAAGCAATACCGAGAAGAGTCTGTGTGGACGGGTAAAAAGATTGCTTAACAATGTTGTTGGAGTAATTTTGTCAGGACTTTGTACAAACTTATATGGATAGATACCTTTTATGAACACCTCTGTCCACAGCCAATGTCTCAATGTTTTAATATATGAGACGGACGGTGCCGGGTCTTTTACAATTTCCAAGATCCACACGCACCCGCGTACTTGACGTCGAAAGTGAAAACAAGAGCTCATGTAACCAGAAATTTTTTCTATTGGTATTATCACGTATAAACATTTAATTCTTCCATTCACTATGCAAACTTCGAAGTTAATTGTCCCACGTGTAGTAGTGATTTATCACTCGTCTACTTGAAATTCGCAATGTGTTTCTTTTGCTTTCCATAGATAAACGGTGCTTATGAATAGTGAATGGTCTGGTCTAAGACTCTGTAGATCAAAGCCAGCGTATAAACTAAGTTGTATCTATTTTCGCTGACTACAGTATATCTAGGGGAAAAGGTTCATGTGATGGAACTGCTACGTACTAAACGTACACAGTACCTTGGTAGAAACCGCTATCTCAGTTTCTAGAATTCACTTTTGGACAGGGGCAACCTGTTTGTTCTGTGATAGAAGGGTGTTACAAACAGTTTATTATCTGGTAGTATGGGAGGTTAGCTTCACTGTTAGGTAGCAGGTTTGGTCCATATCGGCCTTTTACTATTGAACGTTCGGTCGTGATTGAGCACTTTATGTTCACAGCGAAAAAAATGCAAACATTGTCTTTGATCTGTTGAATTTCATAAAACTTCAGCATATTGTTATTCATGTTGTTTTCATTACGGATATACTCCTTCAAGATATACCGGTAACTATCAATATAAATGCACAGTCTCTTAATACTACTGTCGCACATAGCGTGTTGAACAACGGTTGCAGTGAAGTCGAGGAGGCGGCCTTATTGTTAGATAACAAGTTGGCTTAGCATTGCAAGCTACAACACCATATTCGATATCTTTGAAATCAACATGTTACTTTATCCTCTAAATAGTGTACTTGAATAGTGGGAACGATGAGAGATATCAGAGCAATACATAAGTTTTTATTATGTTTTAGCAAAGTGTCCATGCTCACCAACCTGCTCCAAGGTAATTGCAACTTTTCATTTCAACTATTGCGTGTTTCTCGTGAACTTTAGTGCGTTGTAGAGTTCATACAAAACTTAACGTCTATTACACCCAACATCGGAAAAGATAGAACAAAATTTACGAGCATTATTGCGAGCCTGCCATTTGATTACAGTAGGTGCTATAGGAAAGCAAGACCGAATCAGAATTGAAATGGGGTGAAACAAATAGGCGTTGAAAATAAAAACCTTGTCTCCTGAATCATCCCGTAAGGTACCCGGTCTCTTTGATTAGCATTTGAGCGGTTATCGTGCCACTTGAAAAACATGAAAATTTGATAAATTCCACCATGCATGAGTGGATTAGATAGATGGATAAGTGGATAGTTGTCAACCACTAAACCCGTAAAAAGACTTCTAATCCCTATTTCAGACGGAACTCCTTCCAGTGAATAGTTGAAACTCACTATTGTTTCTCGTAATTGAAGAATAGATGATCCCTTCCAAAATCACGCAGCTTTCGGTACTATTCAAGCAAGGTTGTGAAGTTGAGTCTTTTGACTCAATGGGAGAAGCTTAGGTCCCTGCACCAATGATTTTGGCTACTGATAATACTTAATTTGCATGCTTATTTTTATTTCATTTTCGTATTCAACACTATTCTCGTCTCTCATTGACTGATCTCTCGAATTTTAGTTTGAGAAAATATTTGACTATAAATATAAACTTTCTTATCATTTTTTATCTAACCTTCAGATCATATTAGTTTACTACTCCATTTAACGGCAATAGACCTTCTCTTTACACACACAGGTTACTGATCCAATGGGTGCTAAAATTGTCATTGTAGGGTAAGCTTTCGGAGAATACATGCTTTAACCTTTGTGTTGAAATATCATGTAGTGCATTAACAACTAACCTTTTCATCTACTTCTCACATCAGTGCCGGAATCATCGGTCTTTATACTGCATTTATCCTTCACACCGATTATGCTCTCGCCTCACAAGTAACAGTCCTTGCATCTCAATTCCCCGGTGACACCGCTGCTCACTACACATCACCGTGGGCCGGTGGAAATTTCTCGTCAATTTCCGGTGACGACGCACGAACCCTCAACTTCGACAAAGTTTCCTACCTCGCCCTTTCCCGTCTGTTTGACGAACTCAAGGCCCGAGGACTCGACGAAGAGGCCGGGGTTAAAAAACTTCCGACTACTGAGCATTGGACCGGCACGCCTCCATCAGCTGCCAAACTCGAAAGTTTGAAAACTTTTTTGCTCGACTTTGAGATCGTCCCTAAGGAAAAGCTTCCCGAAGGTAAAGTATTTGCAATTAAATACACCACTCTTAATTTTTACTCACCCAAATTTATCGAGTTCCTGAAGAACTACTTGTTCAAACACGGCGTCACGTTTGTTCGCAAATCTCTCGATGACATTAAGGAAGCTTTTGAATTTGACCCCAAAACCGAACTTGTTTTTAACTGTACCGGTCTCTCGGCTCGCACTCTTGGAGGAGTAAAAGACGAGAAAGTATATCCTACGCGTGGTCAAATCGTTCTTGTGAGAGCTCCTCAAATTCAAGAAAACGTCACATCTTGGGGCCCCGAGATTTCTACTTACATTATCCCGCGTCCTTTCAGCAATGGACTAGTCGTTCTGGGAGGTTATCAGCAAAAGCATAACTGGAACACTTCCACCTACGGGTACGAATCGGAATCGATCTTGGAGCGTACTCGCCAATTGTTGCCCGAAAAGTTGAAACCCGGTATGTTTGAGATTGTGAGAGAGGTAGCGGGATTGAGACCGAGTAGGGAAGGAGGCCCTAGAATTGAACGGGTGGAAGTGGGTGAGAGGAAAACATTGGTGCATGATTATGGTGCCTCGGGAACTGGATATCAGGCCGGATACGGAATGGCTGCTGAAAGTATTGGTCTAGTGGATGACTTGTTGGTTAATATGAATGGCACCAAGTTATAACAAAGCTTTTGAAAAGTTTCCCTTGATAATACTGTCATGGAGGCCCTTTATAGTATTTACTTCCAATACAGATACATGAAAAGTTACGATGTGCTTAGATTTATCGTCTATAATGAGTCGGATTTAATAGATATACTTGAAGTACGTCATTGATTTACATTCAGGTTGTTATTTCCATTGGTCATGATACCGATCGTAGCACTTGTCTTATTGTATGATAAACAAGTTACTAGAAACACAATAGCAAGCTACTAAATTACATGCTCATCCGCATATACCCAGCTATTTCTAAATTTTTCAACTGTTCAAAACCTAATATGCAACACAGCATATAAAAATTTGGTACTTAATGAGCACCCAGCATAAAAACCTAAAAACGATAAAAATTCTCTTGCCACGCACATAACCCGAATTTTCCGTTTTTTTTCCTTTTTCCCTTCCAAACTCCACGCACACACACATATACAAACACAAACTCTCCAAAACCGCGCCCAACAAACTCGACAACCCACACAACCACTCACACTTTCAAAAATGACACTCACAAAACCTCCAACTCCGCCACCAACAGCCCTCGCGTCCAACACCGACCAAGAGCCCACTCCCACTTCAACCACCGCTGGCCACCCGATCAACCAGAACCCTGACTACCTGGCACTGACCGCTGCGCTGCGCCAGCTGCAGCACCAGCGCCAGATAGCACAGTCAGATATCCAGAGCCTCAACGCCATCAAGTCGCAGGCGCTGTCGGATCCGCAGCAGTTCTTCCGGCTCTTGCAGTCTGGGAACGTCGAGTTCCCGGCAAAACAGAATATAGTCAAGCGACCACATGTGTCTTGGGAGAAGTATACACGAAATGAGAGAGACGCAGAAAGACTGGAAAGGGCGTTGGAAAAAGGTGCGCTGAATGAGTAAACGTTTGTTTTTTGTAGTATTACGGTTTTCTCGTTCATTCAGATAGTCATCTATCGATATTATTTATTTATATTTATTTCTAGTATGGACCTGGTGGGTGTTGTGTGTGATTTTGAATGCTAGTGTGACCGGAAAAAAATAGAGGTTACACTTGAATCGCAAATTAGCTCTAGCTTCTACTTATTCCTGAGGTTGAGATTGGGATTCTTTCAGCTTTCGATAATTCTCAATAAATGCTTCTCTTTCATCTCCAATTCTCAATCTTTTGGCAATACTTCCCACTGATTTAGGAACTTCTTTAATTCCTCCTTTCTTTCCTAGTTTCAACTCTGGTGGACGATCCACTACTTCACCGAACTTTGCTTCCTGCACTTCACCCTTTTCCTTCTTTTTCTTCTCAAAAGCCTCCCAAGGGTCCGGACTGACCTCTCTCTTTTTGGCACCGCTCTTTGTCTTGATAATTCGTGTTTCTCTGTGCTTCCAATCTAAGATCTTTTTCTCCTCTTCCTCATCGCCATCATCTAGCTCACCGGCTTCAAGTTTCCTTTGCCGAGCTGCCTCTTGTTCGGCTAGCTGCTTTTCGCGAGCCTTTTGCTTTTTGAGAACCTTTTTGGATGGGCCTGTTCCGGGACGTACTTTTTGGAGAGGGAGAGATTCGTTGACTCTGATTGAAAAGTCTCGCATAGATTCTCCGTGTTTTATTTTGAGATCTGAGACGGGGGTAGATTCTGACTTTGATTTGGATTTTTTGGAGGAAGACTCTTTGGCTGCTAGAATATCTTTGCGTAATGGACGAAGGCCTTGTTTCTTTTCAGAATAGATCATAAGTCTTTTGAATGATTTTGGGGTATCATCATCTAGTTTGAAATCTTCATCAAGAGGATCAGTTATTGGTTTGGGTTTTGATTTGGAATTAGACGAATTTGTGTTAGACTTCGATTTGGATTTAGAATTGTTTTTATTCTGAGGGTTGAATTTGGTTTGTGTTTTAGATATCTTTGACTTCTTGACAGGCGGAAGCTTACTGTCAGGGTCAATGTCGTAAACTGGAGCCTCTTTATTTGCTGATTTAGATCTCGATCGTTTCGCCATTATGTGTAATTATTTTATAAGAAAAGAATAACAAAAAAAAAAGTTAGGACAAAGTCTTCTATTAAAGATATGTGTGTTTTTGTAGAAACAAAATTTCAATATAAAAGAGATGAATATCGGAAACTTGAAAGGTTGTGTGTGGGATGAATGAATTTTTGTTCAAATTTTCTGCACTATTTTTTCATCCCAGCATATCATACACTTATCATAGTGCGGCTGAATACTACTGTGAAGAGCTATGATGTGAATTAGCCCTTACCCTCTCTGGTTTTCTTCTCAAAACGAATCTAATAGAATAAAAAATATATAAAGATCTCGATCAATCAATCGAATTAAATCAAATCAGTATCCAGAGAAGCTCATAATCTCATCCATATACCAACCTCGACTATCATCTCTTTGCTGATATACCATTTGGAATACGTATAAACAATGTCAGGATTTTTCAAAGCTCCCACGCTCGTGAAGGTGCTACTTGGTGTGACTGGTGTTTCGTTGACCGGTGGGTTGATATATTATCAGTTGGCAGATTATAATTTGGTAAGTTTGGTATTTTGAACTGAAAAAGAGAAAATTTGGGTGTGTTTGTCGGTTGCTATTATCTGGGGTTTCTTGGAGAGTTGAGGGTGTTGAGAAATTCGATCATTAGTGATTTGAGCATTGCAAAGATCCAGGTCTGGTTCTTGGTTTGTTGAATGAACGACACAAGAAACTCCAACTGAATAACTAACAACATTCATTGGACACAACCCAACACGACTCCAAATCAAACCAAAACATCGGCAACTCCCCTCCACATTCAAACCCCACCACTAACCTTTTTTTCTTCTTTCTCAAATCCAGGTCACATTTACCCCGCGCGAGCCCGAATACGACGAAAACGGCAACGAGATCATCAAGCCCATGAAGCTGACCTCGCGGCCGATGCAGCCGCTCGAGCTCACCGAACGTGCCAAGGAAAGGCTGAAGGCCCGAGAAGAGTACCTGAAAAAACGCGAGGAACAGAGTAGACTGGAACAGGCTTATATGGATGCAAAGTATGGGAAGAAGGAGGAGTGAGGGAGATTGGTTGGAGTCATTGGTGCGATTTGTGGCTGGCATTGGGAATGGGAATGGGAATGGGATTATGGAAGGTATACGGATAGAAAAGCTGGTTGGCAAAGGTAGCCTCATGTACATAATATTATTATAAACACATTATACGTTAACGATTTTTTGTGAAATACTCTCTGGGACCTGTACTGTGTAGTATGTTAGAAAGCGTCTACTTTGAAGAAATTGTGTAGCTTTAAATAGATGATATTATATGGTTAATATCAACGTATTAGTACAAACAGCGGTCTACCAAGTATGCAAACCCCCGTAATGAATTGTTTCTAAAACTTGGTACTAGTAACCAATAAACAAATTTAATATTTTACCTATATTCATGTCTATATCTATCCATATATCGATATAAAAAGTTTCTAGGATTATATTGGGCTATCTTACTACATGTGTTTCTATTGGTCTACGTCTCTTAACCAGCAATTTATTTAGTACAAAATATCATACACATATTGTGACAGAGTTAAGCAAAAATATTTATTGTCACTTACTTTACCATTTTATAGCTCAAGGAAAAAAAACCTGATACTAGACCTGTTTATTTTTGGTGCTTTATAAATAAAAAAATTATTCAATTTCTACTTTTTTATGATAACCTTTGTTTTCTTCGTTCTTCGTCATCAAAAAAATACATTCTCACCTTCCCTACCCCTTAAAAATCCTTTTGATCTTCAGCATAACCTTACTAGACTTATCACCCTTTCCATAACTACCATTATTCTTACCACCAAGCACCGTCTGTTTTCCCTTATTCATGATCTGGTTCATCAAATTAGATATCAGTACAGGAAACTTTTCAATATCGTTCGAAAATAGGAAACAATCAGTATTGAACATTCTTTTTGGTAAGGTTTGCGATGTAAGATCAAAAAATCGCTCGTAGACTTTGGAAATTTTAGAAATGGGCTCAGATTCATTTGAGATGAGAGCTTCATCGTAGCATTTAAGTATATTTGTTTTGTTGCGATCCACATCTTGACCTCTTTTGATGCACAAAACTAACTGATACGTTATCGAGCTTAGCCATAGTGCTCGCTGGTATCGAATAGTACTAAACGTTTCAGAGTAAAAAATCTCAATGTTTTCCTCTCTCAGATTTCGAACAATGTCTATAATAGACTCATCAACCGGTATTTTGTAGAAAATGTAACTCAATGCAAGCGTTGTTGAGTCGAACCCGTCGTCTGTTTTGTACAGGCCAATATGCGTTATCAACTGTGGTATAAAAAAATTAACAAAATACTTATAAATGCTCGGCTCTCGATCATGCTTGAAATTGCAAACATGACAACTAAACAAGCAAAAAAGCTGTACAACATAGCTCAATATCAGCTCGTCTTCAACTTTCCCAAACTCTCCGCGTACAAATAAAACAAGAAAAGTCATATAGTTTGGAGCCCAAGACCAATAATTGGCCCGTTTACTAATATCTTGTATAATTTTTGTAAAACTTGCAAATGCCGGATAAAGAATTTTAGTATCGTTTTGGTTAAGGTTTATGGTGTTTGCGATTCTCTTGAGTGTAAGAATGTCGCTTTCTCGTGGAACCGATTCCAAAGTCTCTAAAAATGTAAGCTTTTTGCTTGTGGTCGCGGTAGTGGTAGAAGAATTGATGTTGCTTGAGTTGAGGTTATCGGCCATAGATGATGATGGGAAGCGACCATTGTTATACCCATTTGTCAAAACTGATTTGATTGGTTTTTGAAACTGCGGTGTATTTAGTTCTGCAATATTGGAGTCTGAAGAACTGGGCGAAGCCGATAATGTTAAGCTTGGAGGTGGCGAAGTATCAGCGATTACCAATTCTGGATCTATCACCTCTTTAAAAACACAATCTCTCATATTGTCGTTATATTCATTTATGTGCTCTACCCTTGGTGGATAAGCATAATTGTGTTGATATTCCAGATTTGATTTTTGGCTCGGGGGTGGTGGTAGGTTTTCATAAGTGCCATGGGAAGTCGCAGAGGTTGGGTTCATATACTGGTCAGATGTTGTTCCGACTGCCATATATTCTTGAAGGAAGTTGATATCATTTTTCAGAGCTTGTTTTATCGACTGGCCATCATTAGCAGGATGCGACATTTCCTTGTTCTGTAAATCTGAGGTATTTGAGAATAAACTGTGTGTGAAATATTGCTTCCCGTATGAGTTCCCTTTCAGTTGTTAAACTTGTATCCTTCTGAAATACATAAAGCAATTGTATAAATAAAAGCAAACTGTTGTTGAGAGCCTCGCTCTTAAAAACTAAATGTCTTCTTTTGCCTCAATTTATTCTTTTTTCTCGCGCGTTAGGCTATAAATCTATTAACGTATCTTTTTTCTGCTCTGCTTTAAGAAAAATCTAGATGAACCAACAAAAAAAACTGATCCAGATATCAATATCTTATTCTCAGACCAACTCAAAGGCGGCGCGTTCGACAAAGTTAAAGCAATATATTTCTTCGAAATGCAAATACCAGCAGCAAAGAATAAATTTACCCAAAAGACAGACTAGAGATATAAATGGTAATAGGGAAACAATTGGTCCTAGTAAGAGAGATGAGGTAGCTTTGGTCTCTGAAATAAGCTAGAGAAATAACACAGGCACCAGTGAGATTAGAAGAAAAACTATGGATGAGAGTTAAACTAGAAATAAATCAAATTGAGACAAAAAAATGACAGAGAAAAAGTGGACTGGGCTTACAACTGGAGCGATAAAAGATTATTGGCGTCACCGCGTTGATGTTGTGACATTTTTTGAACCAGTTACATGAAGAAAGTGACAAACTAGGACTGAATGTATTTATTTCCAAAAATATAGCTTTTGTAAAGACTGTATCTTATTACAATTTTTAACAATGACATTCTAATGGGCAAATTTTGTATGCGCTCTGCCTTTTTGGTATAGAGGAAGAATGTGAAAACCAAAAGTGACAAGTTTGCAAAAAACAGCAAAAGTTTTAGCTAGAAACTGTTCAGTTAAATATCAGTCTGTCAAAAAGCCAAGTATCGCCAGTAACATACTGAAATAGAAAAACAAACCAGTCATTTCTTGTCGATATCTTGATTCTAGGATATCAGTGATGCAAACAGTTTGGCCAATAAACTGATACGTATAGTAGGAGTTAACTTGTTTGTTTGGAATAGCGAATATATAAACGTTCAACGCATAAACAAATTTATGAAGGTATTTGATTGGGCGGGTACTGTTATAATAATTACGTTTTTCTTTTTTCTTGGTATGTTTTATTGTAAAGCTGCAACAATTCTGGATGTGCCATGCTTGGTATCATTCTAATTTAAAAGGTGCCGCTAAAATTAGTTTGAAATACTCACGATGCTCTTAGAAATCAATGCCAGTCATTTAAATTGGGATACATTGTTTTCCTACAATTCATTCATAAAACATGTGCCAGATATATATCGAGCTACAATTACGTTTTGTGCACTGAATTGTACTTTTGTACAGTAGCAGTACATTACAGGTAAATTTATATGATCAAAATTCATACAGCTATTATCGATGTTAGTAAAACATTCTCGCTCGTCAAAAATATTGTGAAAAAAATCTTAACATGATATAATGCACTTTTCCTAAAGAGCGAGTTCTGCTTGTGGTAGGACGTTCAACACACTAAACAATAACAAAAAAAATACTAAAGTATGTTTGCCACCTTTGACGGTAATGTAATATTTAACTGCTAGAATATTGTATTGTGTAAATAAATAGAGATGTTCTAGTATATCTCACTAAACCAGCTTTCATTGATGCAACGACCGAGTAGCTACTGAAGGATCTTGAGCGTTTTTTCAGCCAATAGCAAATGGTGCTTTGTTGAACTACTCCAATATCTGAAGGTGCTATATGAATTATAAGCACTCATATAACTTATTATTTACTAAATGAAACGTTTGTGTACCTACCTCGTATGAAATGCTTTACTCTGTACCAGATTAACAGCGCGGAACAATTCAATGGCGAACTGTAATTCACGTTTTTTCTGCAATCAGATTTTTTTTGTTCTGCAATGAAATGAATGCTGATTCAAAAATAACCAAGTTAGTGAATGACGGCTTTGACGCCTCTTTAACATACACAGAAGGAAAATCAAGATAAAATCGGGTACCACAACTTATGCTTTCCATCAATTGATTATGAACTACAAACTCCATATTACCTACTAGCTAGCCCTTTCCTTCTCGTAAGCATAATGCGCAAATGCATATTTGACAGTGGGAGTCAGTCTCATTTATCCCAATCATTCGGCCATTCCGGACCCATCGAAAAGGAAAGAGAACTCATTGTTGTTCCGCTCGAGCAATTATATTTTCAGACAATGAGCACGTTTTTTGATTGAGCATTGTTAATATCACGTACTAGGATAGATGGAATTTATTCATTTTGAACTGCTATTACAGCTCGCGGGCACCCACTGCGTACAGTAGATATTGTGTATCCTACGATAACCCTGTAGATATATTGGTACTACGCCTGTGTACTTTATTCATAGACACAAAGTGTAGTTGTAATTAGATGAATATGGATACGTTTGTTAACAAAGTCCAATTATGTATGTGTGAGGAGGATAAATAAATCAGTCATGTTAACATAATCAAATCGTAAGAATACAGACAACAATTGAAACGGGATAGTATTAAACGAAATTTTCAGTACCAAGACTAGTGGGTTATAGTACCACACACCGAACTGGAACAACTCCCCTCTTCAAAAAGAATGCGGTCCGTTTAACCTCAAGCATTCTGCAATCTTCACGTATTTCTATAAACCTTTATCTCCATATTTGCATCCGCATGTATAACTAACCACTCCCCAACAGAACCCAGAACCTAGTTGTTGTCCCGCAGCCCGCTTCACAATACCCAATACATAGATAAGTGTATACAGTACGTCGACCCGTAAGCCGCCACCATATTCAGGGTCCCAAAATGTATAGCTATTACAGTATGTAGCTATTTTTGGAGGAGAGGGTATAACCGTGTTAAAAACTTGTGTTTTTGTTTTGCTTTTCTCATGGTAATGCTGAAATTTGTGGAAAAGTTATCTGGGCAGTGTGGCGAAAAGCATTTGGGGAAATAAAAAGGTGGACCTTAGTACATAACTATAGGTAGATATCAAAATTGATAAACACACGATTGCCTTGAAAAGCCCAAATAGATAGAAGTGATTCAGAGCTCGCTTTATTTTTTGTGGTTACTCATTGTAGACCCAAATGGTGGAAGAGAGGTTACGGGCAAGATGGGAAAAAAGGGCCTTACATGGTGGTCAAACATATTCATATGTATGAGTTATACCATCGTAAGTGGCATACGCTAGACGCAATCGATAAGTAAGCGATGTTTCGGATTGACGTTAATAAAAGCTAAGACCCTCTTTTTTCTCATAACATACCAGCTTGCTGCTACATAGTCAGCATCCATTACATTATTGACTTTTCCGTTCTACCAAAATGGGGTTGAGTAATTGTGTGTTGTATTCTACACTTGTTACACCTGACTATAACTGTTTGTACCCAAGTGTTCAACGTTCCTGGGCCTTTCTGCCTTACTTGGTTTGGTCCAATGATCTATTTATTTGAACTCAAACCATCTGTAAATGTGGGTAGGTGGGTAAGTGTGAAAGTGTAAAAGTCTATATTAGAAAGGAAGAGGCTAACGGGGGGAACACTGCAGTTGAAGATAAAAAGACTGAGTCGAACCGATATCATAGGTTATATCTTTCCACGGGTTTCAATCCTTTCCATATTACTTCTTGGCCAGTTGTTAGTACTCCAATGCACGGAACGTAAGAACCTACTGGTTTGTTATCTGACAGTAAGTACACCAAAATTACTTTAATAAGTCGGAACTATGACGTTTCATACACTTATTCCACTCTGAATGTGAATATTGACACAACAAAGTTGAACAAACTGTTCTAATTCAGAGCACCTTCGCACACGAGCAAGTGGGTCAATGTATGATACAAAAAAAAGAAAGCAAAGACCAAACCCGAAGACATCAAGGGCACATTTCCTTCACGTCTCATCACCACACATACACAGGGTCCCAAACGACCGTTTTAACAGGGCGACCAGACATGATTCCCACACTCTGTTTTGTATGAATATAGGCGGGAATAGCTCCCATTTGCATGTACTGTGATACCACACCCGAAGGGGAACCAGCGAATACCAAAACAAAAAACAAGAAAGAGGCCGATGTGGGTTTTGGGTGGTTGTTTTTTCTCTCTTTATGTGTATGGTTCATGTAGTTGCTACGATACTTTCGTATTGCGTACAGCGTGGTTAGTGAGTGACTATGTAGGAAAATGCGGCATAAAAGTGTGGGTCTTTATGTGTATGCGTGGGTGTAAAAACGTAGCTTTTTGCGTATGATAAGCCTCGAACCAAGCTTGTAGAGCTAACCATTGATTTTCATTTGCTTCTTTGACGCTGTTTGTTTGTTCGTTTGTTGGTCTTAATGATGGCCAGTATTATCTGCTTGTTTGATCGTCTTTGCAAATATGATAAAAGCCACAATGATGAATCTTCATAAATGTTCTGCTATGCATATCGTCAAGTATCTATATGTATTATCGGTGTTATGGCTCTCTTTTAGCAGGATCAGCATGGGAACAATTTGAAAAACCAAGTCAACCAGCTTTGTATGAAACTTCATACACCAGTTATAACTACATGAGCCATTCTATTTTTGAAGGTTCCACTTGTTGATGTTGACATATGCTATGGGTGTGAGTATAGGCAAGAAAAAAGTGTTAATGTATTCCATCTTGAAAAGCATAAACTTCATACATCACTTCTTCTTTGGGTGAGTTCGACCATCGTAGAAAATCCCCCAGAAAGATCATGGCAACGGGCCACTTTTGCTTTTTTAATCCCAAGAACCAATTCCCACTGTCGCCGTTTCTACACTCCACCACTCCCCACACATCCGCCTACTACAAATCGAACCTTCATGTATCGTACAGTTGTGTATGTGCTCTTTTCTAACGTTACAAACAAAACAAAAAAATGAACAGTATGAATCACGATGATTTCTTTTTTTTTCTTATTTCAGTTGGGATTGATTGAAATTGCATTTATTTTGATATTATATCACTCATATTGGATATAGTTTCTTGATCCATTTCATTGAAGTAAACCCCGGCGGTGTTTTTTTGTCAACTTGGTGTGCCAATTTCTTTCGGGGGAGGTAGAGAGAGTGTGTGTGTGAAATTCGGGATTAAGAGACGACAAAATAGAATGGAGACCCAGTCTTATCGGTTGGAATACTTTATTCTAATGTGGGCCCGTTCTTTTTTTTATGAAGGGCCTTCCCACTGTTCCTTTTGGTCAATTCTGGATATGATGTGATGTGGGGGTTCAGTTATGGAAGGGTTTTAGAAGATCTGGTTATTTTGGAAGAATTGAATTGAATTGAATGAATGCTTTGTTAACTTAGAGGAGGATACTTATATCATAAAGCTTTGTGTCTTTTAGTTGACATATTAAATAGATGGTTTGGCGACAGATTTATGTTACAGGAAGAGAAAGTCTGGACAGCCTATGGGTAAGTTACGACAGTAACGATTAAGTTAAACACTGTCTATCTAAAATTATATATATTGTACTCTCGTTCGTTATGATTGAGATGTATTCAAGTAGATATCATACCTTAAGCAACAGACCCGATAATTTTCAGTACAATAGAATAAACTGTATTAAAAAAAACTAACACCTTATATGTAAACAAAAATAAATAAACAATACAACAATAACAATCTATAACACTTTGATCTGATCTAGTTATTTCTAAATTAAAATAGCTTCTGTAGGTGGAACTCTGATCTTGGACATCAAACCTTCATCATCGTCATCTCCAAAAATATCCAACATTTGTGTCTTACCTGTAGTAGTGCTCTTTCCATTTAATAGAAAGGAGGAAGGAGAAGAGCTCTTACCCAATGCTGTCCACTGTTGTGGTTTCTGGGAAAAAGACTCTACTGCTTCCATCTTTTCAACAGAAGCGGATCTAGAACGCTGGAAGTTGGCACTGCTGTACATGTCAGCAATAGATTGGACCCTGGGTTCCGTTCTAGTGGTTGTACTACGTCTCTCGTCTCTCTTTCTGTACGACTTGAAACGCGTAGTGGCATCATGTTTTTCCTCGAATAATGATGAGCCGTCATCATCGCTACTACCAAAGGTAGAGTACTCCGAGTTTGTTGCTGTTCTAGAAGTTTCAGCTGATCTTCTGTGATACTTCCAAGCAATATCCCTATTACTAGACTTCAATACCTTGATGTTTGTATAATTGATCAGACCTTGAGTAATCTGTTCATTTTCCTTGAACCTGGCCTCAATTTCATTCAACCTATTTTGCATTTGTTTCATAGTATGACCTCTATGGCACTCGTAGTCCAAGTGTCCAGCAGCTCCAGACTGTGCACAGGCACCTTCGGCAGCCTTTGCGATTTTTTGTAGCTTATTAGTGGGGTAGTTCTTGTACTGACTTTCCCCAATCATAGCTTCCAAAACTACATCCCTTGGGTGCGACCAGAGATCCAAGACCCCAGTATCTCTTGGAATATTCAGCAGATTACTCCAAGTAACGGTTTTGTACTTATTTCTCTGCATTAGCCCTTCCAGTCCCCCCTCGAACTGCTGGCAAAATGGGTCATTTGGATCAAAAGCGTTATACTTTTGGTACGCCAGCTTAGGTTTGGGCACAAAGGGAACGACCATGGGAGGAACGCAGACAGGGCAGGGCTCTGGGGGTGCCGGCAAACAAAGTTTGGCAGGGTGGTAATTCTGGCGCGCAAATATAACGGCTGGATGGACATTGGTCCCGTCGTACCTGTGAGGGTCACGGAACCCGCGTGGGGTCATGTGCTTCCTTTTGCGTGGGGGAGGGTTGAGAGCTTTGAACTCTGTGGTGAATGTATCGATGGAGGACGAGGAAGCGGCGGGAGAAGGTGGGCGAGACGGGACTGGGTCCACAGTGTATTGGGACCTAGGCAGGGATCTGACACTGTAGACGTCGACGGCTAATAGGTCGCCAGTATCAACTTTATCATTGTCTTCATCTGAACCCTCGTAGTGAATAACACCAAGTGTCAGTGATGCAGTGTCATCCACATCCTCGTTAAATCTACTTGAATTCTCGCTACCAGTTTCATCTGTAGGTTTTGATGTTCTGGCAAATCTCGATGCTTTACTTTTTATCGTATGCCGGGACATGCCCTGAACTTGAGGAGGAGAGTCCAAAAAGTGTATTTCAGCAGGGTTTGAGTCAAGAGCAAGATTGTGCGTATCGATTTTTTCGTCTGCGTATATGTCAACCGGGGCAGCACCTTTGCCTCCTGCTTGCATAAGAACACTTAGGTATTTGTATTGTTCCCAGACAGTTTCTTCGCCTGGAAGTGATAGGGGCATTTTTGATATTTCTTCAAATGTGGGGAGATTGTTTCGGGAAGATGTCTTATTTTTGGACATTTTTAATGGCGCTGAAGGGTCTGGTCTGGACATAGAGGATAGCTGGCCAGCACCGTTGGATTGATATTCAGATTCAATATCAGCGAGATGTGGTGTGTTTTCATTTTCTGTCATAACGTCATGGCCGTTTTCTTTTTCATTCTGGATGTATCCTGAATTAGACGCCCCAGAAAAATTGTCAGCAGTGAGATGTTCTTCTTTTTCCAAATCACCTTGCTGAGCCTGAATACCAATGGATGTTTGTGAAGGAGAAGAATTGGCAGAGTCTAGAGACTTACTACTGGGTTTGGAGGTGGTCGAAGAGCGCTTAGATCTTTCTGTTGGGGAGTTGGTGAATCTGCGAAAGAAAGAGGATGTTTTGGATTTCAGGGAAGATCTGAGAGAACTTGTGTCGGTAGTTGTTTCGTTCATTGTTTTTGATGTGATGTGGTTGGAGTAGCTAGTATTTATGCAAGAGGATGTTATCAGACGGAAGAAAGCTGTAGAAGCGTGCTATAAAGAATATACTGATGGTAGAAAGGAGGTTACTTAAAAAAAGAAGAGAAAAATTATAAGCAGGAAGCTTTCATTGTAGGACGTTCGAAAGGTATTTATATTCTCTCCAGAGTTTCTATGTTGCTACGAAAAAGTTCACTCTTTAATACGAATATACCATCTTTGGATAGTTTGTTAATTTTGTATACTCATGTACTAAGAAGATATTTTAATGTAATTGAAATATTGAAGGGTTAGATAGAGATATACTGCAAGTGCATATTCCGACTCTCTATTAATGGCAATTTAAAGATGCGATACTGAAAATGAGATTTGATTAAAATGAGAATTTTGTGGCCTTTGTCTTTATTCGATAGAAAGGCATGAAATAGATATTTCAACTTGTTCAATTCTTTTCAATTTTTGCATCAAAATTTTCATCACTAATGGCAAAACAGGCTAGATATACTGGTGTTTGTTTGTTTGCATACGTACGTTATAAATTTACAGTAGTCGTAGGGGAAATTTTGCATGCTAAACTGAAGGTGCTATGACATGTTTGTATATATTGTAAGTTGTAGATATATTACCCATCACTTCTAGTATCGACAGTGATATTAGATAGTTGCATGTGTGCTATAGTACATGCCTTAACAGTTAGTACTATTATCTTACTTTGTATCATATTATGAAATTTTGTCATAAGATTTGGAAAGGTGTGAGCATATATCACTACCAAAAGAACTGGGTGTACCTACATTTGATTCAAAGACTTATTCAATTTAGAAACATGGGAAAATTTTGAGCAATGAAAATTTACAAGAACATTTTGAAATATCGTCTGCGTCTTAATCTTTTAGTTATCAACATGTGAACCAAAGATTCCACTCTTTACCGACTGTTTGATTTGATCCGTTTGGTATCTCATACACAACAACAATAATGAGTCCGTCTACTCAAGCACATGAAGAACCGAGATTGAATGTTGTACTCGTTGATAAGTATGTTAAGCTTGTTTCCTTACGTTTCCAGTATTGTCTTTATATATATTATGATACTTTGATATAAAAAATCAAGCATATTATCCTCGAACTAAATTTGTATGAATACAAATGACATAGCTGAATTCACTACACCTGTTCATAATGCGCTGTCACTGGTCGATGAATACGAACGTGTAGCTATCGGAGCACTTTTGCTACCATATGCCCCAGTTGTAAATCAACTACCAACCATACTCACATCGATCATTAACCTTAGTTTCCACTAGTAAACCTACTATCCGTCCTTAGCCTGGCTGAATGAAACCACACAGCATCATGATCATTGTCATCTACTCACAGAAACCACGCTTGTTCGCGTATAGATATTTGAAGGTTACGTTACGACGCTACGTACTGTATATTACAAGATACTGTAAGCGTAATGGTAGCATCAGAAGCGGCGGTGGATCTAGTGCTACTGCCGTAAACAGCAAAAGCGTATTTGTGCCTACCTAAATTTACTTACCTACCTGCTACGGTAGTGAATAAATGTGAAAAGTTGATAGTGGTGAGCTACGCACTGTAACTTAAATTTACTAAGGCAAAATAAACTCCAAATAACCTCAAAACCCCTTTGCTTCCCTCGTACTGTAAATTCACAGCGCCGACCGCACCGTACAGGATACATAATACCCCTCTCCATAATCAGGCTACAAAATCTGGGAATTTGGGATAAAAAATGGGCATCCACCGCCAAACTTCACGCACTGTAGGTTATGTCAACTACTCAAAGCACCTGTACACATTTCGTACACTTTCACAATGTCGCGATCCTGATCTCCTCCCACCTACAGTAGTAACAGTCTCAAACAAGCACTCAGGACCTCCTATGAGCTTATGCCATTATTAGTCAATCTCACAAGGCCTGTCAAAGACCTGTCAGAGACCTGCCAAAGGCCCGCCAGAGGCCAGGGAGTAAGGCTGTGCAGACAAGCCGGCATGAGAACAAAGAACTGGACCATGAGTTTTGCAGAACTGAGAAACCGTTAGTTTGGGGAGGGTCAAGGACTGGAAACAAAGAAGCTTTCGTGAAACGAGATTTTTGGGGCAAAGCGCGTGTCTTTTGTTTGAATGTGTGTGCAGCAGTAGCAGCAGCACGATTCAGATGGAATCTTGCCGATGGATTGAACTGTGTTAGACACAGCAAGCCAAGTTCTGGACAAAAGTACCGGCTAATGTCTATATAGATCTGAGGTGCTGCTATACGCGTTGTGTTTGGCGTATTGATCGTGGTATCGTTATGAAATCGATAGTAATTTAGATCAAGGTGTTTATATAGCTGCTGCGTTACGTGATTGCATCGTTTAGGCTCCAGATGATTTGCATATCAAAGCTGGAATATAGAACTATTCTACGAGAAAACAAGTTTCTAGTTGGATTTCCATACTAGATTGTATACACGCCTAAGGATACTACAGTAGTATATAAGTTATATAAAGACACAACCACGCGCTGGAAGCAAATGTAAATTTGAATAAAGAACCATACACACAAGTCCCATACGTTATTCGCGTATTTATAAGAAAGACCTCGCAAAGGCAGGATTAGTCGAGCTTAACCGGAAACAGTAAATGATAGTCCAAGCTCTCCATTCCAGATTTCCTTGTTCATTTCTGGTGAATTCAAAACAAACAGCTTCAGGCGTTAACAACGTGAGATGGAGAAGGAAGGGATTGAGAATGCTGTGTCCTAAAAGGACGTAATAGACTGTGTGATGGTTGATCTCAAAAGCTTTCTTTAGACTATGTTTGGTCCTTTGAAAGATAAATGAGGATGTAGACGAAATAGTGGAAAAGCCTACAACAAAGAGGTGTGAATGTGTAGTTGTTTATTTGTTCATCTGTTTACAAGGGAAACTGACGGTGAAGGCTAGAGCGTGTCGTTGTAAGTATGCGGGCGCGCATGTTTTTATGCCTCTTATATATCTGTCTATTAGATTTATTATTCATCACTAGGTTGCTTATAGTTGTTTGTATCGTTTGGAGTATGGTATGAAAGTCTTTATTTTAGTCATGAATTATCTTTATGTGTCCGGTAGTGGTAGTACCGGAAAATGACGAATATGCATATCTATAACGTTGTTTGTATATAGACTCCAAGAACAAATGCGTAGCTAGTTTCTCATGATGCTCCCGCCCTAGCGTGTAGAACGTCGTTAGAATCTATACAATATATTAGGTCTGGTATGTGGGCGCCAGATAACATCTATTGTTTGACCGCTTTTACTCGTGATCTTTTCTTTGTCAAACATATAAATTCATACTAAACTCCACGCCTCTATTCAATTGTGAGCAGACCGATTGAAGCTGTTAATTCTAAAACTGAATCTCAGTATATACCCCCACAAAAATAAATTTATGAATCGGCATATTTATACTCATGTTATCAAAACCACGCACACATACTTCATACTCACGTCTTATCCCCGAAAAAAAAGGGCAAAAACTGGAATTAAAATGCTCACACTATTGCTACTGCCGTTGAGCATACGTACAACCGCAATCAAACCAAAGAGTCCACATATATCCACACCTCCACACCACATGGAAAATCCACTACCACCCGCTAATCCCAAACTTTAGTTTTCCAGCTGGGTAATTAACATTTCGATACGGTCTTGATCTTCATATAACGGCTCTGCTATAAATTTATGTACTGTACTGTGGCTACACGAAATCCACGCAGCTTGAAAGGAATGCCATTGCCGCCATTTCGTGAACGACGTTAGTTGATATGCTATATCGTAGACTTGAACTGCTGCTGTTTGTGATAACTGAGTCTTTTAACAGTTCAATAGTTATCTGGTATGTCAATCCCACCTGTACTTACCACATACGCTGAGGGTCAACTTTGAGCTGAATCAGAAAATGAAGAGGAAAAAGTATTAAGCTTGTATGATACAGTACTGTACTGTGTGGGGTGATTACACGCCCAGTATGGGGACAGCCGGTCACAGCCAAATTAAGCTGGGAGGTGATCCATAACTCTTTTTAAGTTACTGTACGTACTGTACACCGAAAAATAATACAAAACCTACCATAAGTAAACCTTAACTTCTACGCGAAAAACAATTACCATTGGTATATTTCAATAAAACAAAACGCGACCCAACCTCTTATAACCAATATCTCCTCCTCAATCCCATACTCACACCCCCATCTTTCATCAATCGATCCCTCCAATTTCAGTCCACTCCAATGTTTTCACCGTATTTACCGCCAATGTTCCACTCGGAAATCAAAGACCTATTGAAAACGTCCCCCTACACCCAAAAGTTCACAACCCCAGATCTCGCAATTCTCGTTTTCCGTCTCCACGAGCGCAGCAAAGGGTACGCCTACCGCGTAACTAACACCAAATACGTCACCGTCGACCCAAGATACAATTTACTAGGCCCCATAGAGCTCGGCTGTGCGCGCCAGGACTGCGAGGCTTGTGTGACGCTGAGGAGAGATGAATCGCTTACGGCGTGGGTTTTCGAGCTTGAAAAGGTGCATTCGCATGATCCGTCTGAAGAGGAAGGAGAGCTCTCGGCGCTGTCGAAAATCGTGCCTGATCGTCTTCTGCGGTACGAATCTAGAGCTGAGAGTATTGTTGGCAACTTGAAAATATCTGGTCGTCATGTTGAGCTAAGCGATGTGTTTGATGCCCAAATGCGAAGGTTTCTTGAGAAAGAAGAAAGGCTAAAAAGAGGCGAAGATGTCGTGTATGAGTTAGAGCATGAACGTAAGTGGTTTAATCGGTATACACGCGGTAACAAAAAGGTGACCAGATTGTTCTTTGCTACTCCGACTGCTGAAAAGCAACTCAAGCTGCATCCCGACGTACTACTACTCGACATCACGCGCAAAACGAACAAACACAATATGCCTCTTGTCAACATGTGCGCAGTATCAGCATCAAACAACACTTTCAATATCGCATTTGCTTTCGTCCGAAGCGAGGAGTTCGAGGAGTACCTTTGGGCTCTCCAACAGCTCCGTGCACTTTACTTAAAGCTCGGAGTGTGGCCGAAATTTGTTGTAACCGGACTGAATCAGGACATTATTAAAGCGTTCGACGACCCGTCAACTTTTCATGGTGTACCGCGCATACTCTGCACGCGGCGCTTGACTGGCAGTGTAAAAACCAACATCAGACGTCTCATGCCAATCACCAAATCCATGTCAAAGGAAACTCAAGACTCTATCAAGTCACTTCGCGCGAAAATCCTCGGCCTGTTCACAGCAATGTTGGACGCAAAGACTATCAGTGACTACGAAAAGCAGCACGAAGCGATGCTCGACCTTTTACAACTTCATCCCAAGTTCTGTGCCTATTTTGACGAAAACCTACACTCAACCCGCGAAACCTGGGCCCGATGCTACACCGACCAACACATGACCTACGGGATACGACACCTTGGCACCCTAGACGGCGCGCGGATTCGTTTCAAAGCGCATCTTAAGAATACGACCTTGGAGCTCGAAGACTGCATTGAATGCATCGACGAAATGACGAACTTTATCTCTAGAGAGCAGAGCACGCAGGACAGCTTTGTCCGCGAGAGGGCGCCGACACTTTTATTACGCGAGCGAGTTACACCGCGCGGAATACACACTAAAATATCGCATGACGCGCTGAAACTTTTTATGGAGCAGTTGGAGCTGCACCGGTCCAGCGAGCGGTTCAACCCGACTTGTACCGGGACGTTTTCGAAGGCCTACGGGATACCATGCTCGCACCGGATTCGGGAGAACATTGAGAGGTGCGAGAAGTGGAAGGTGTCTGTGAACGATTTTGATAACCATTGGTGGTATGATCGGTATAAGAGTGAGAACGAACAAATGGGAAATGCGGTGGTGCGGGGTACTTGTGGGCCGCTGGATGAAGGGTGTAGGAAAAGAAGTATTAGTGGTGGTGATGAAACGAATGAATCTGCGGAAAGTAGAAAACGTGTACATGCTTAGGACGAAGCAACTGTGCAGTCATTAGTTATAGTTGGTAATATAATTTTCTATGAATATTCATAGACTGACATGATATATATTGTGATGACTGTGTGAATGGAGTTATTTATTTATTTATTTTTTCTTCAATTTGGGTATGTCTAGTAATTTTTCACTTTGAATGCACGTATATAATCTGGATCCACAGTGGGCATATACTCCGAACCGGTACATTTTGAATGGATTTGATATTTGAGCATACAGATACCTTTTCGGCAAAGAAACAGACTTTGTTGATAATTTTTGTTCATGGAATTGAATATATAGCAGGATGATCCAAAGTATTTTCATGTTGATCGTCTTTTTTTCATTCACTTTGCACTACATGTATATGTATCCATATATATAAATTTAGATATTATGCTGAATAAATTATTATGAATTTTCCCAAAGCATATTCACGATATTCATAACACGGGTATATATCATGTTTATCTATCTTGACATCATATACCAGAATTGTGTTATCTTTTGTTCAAATTAATGAAAAAAAATGTAAACTATCAAGGTAAACTACTATTCATCAAACGGATCCCAGAACAAGAAAACTAAAGAAAAATACACACAATTCCAATCAACAAGCAATTTAATAAAACGACAGTATAATAATAAAAAATGACGACTATACAACAAAACAATAATATATAAAAAATACAACATAAAAATACAAATAAAATATTACTGGTCAAAACCTTGAGCAATGCAAAAAAAATAACACACACACACAAAACACGGACACATCAAACTGTCGCAGTCTTCCTTCTTCTCTGAGTGGTCCCCGTCCTCGAACTCACGCCAACAGTATGATGGACACTGTTTCTGTGAGTTCTTTGATGCTGAGCCAAATTGTCGGAACGTGAGAAACGCTTACCGCAGTTCTTACATTCAAATGGCTTTTCTCTGGTATGCAGAGACCTAAAATGGCGTTTTAAATGTTCCTGTCTTCTAAACCTTCTTGAACATTTGGAGCAGACAAAAGACTTGTCGGCAGAGTCTTCATGCGAATGGGCAGATTCCGAGCAGGCGGAAAGGGAGGTATCAGATGCATTATTTTCGTTAATAGTCAAGGGAGATTGGGGTGGTTGGATTGAAGACATTGGGGAAGGAGCTTGACTAATAGATGATAAAGGTGAAGAAGGTGTAGATTCATGCTTGATCTCAACAGTTTCGAAGACTGGAGATAGAGGAGATTGAAAAATCTCATGCAAAGAAGAACAGTGATGGCCAGCATTCTCAGAGTATTGAATGATCTCTTGTCCTTGTGTGTTTGTGGTGGGATATCCTGTTGTTGTATTGGTATTAATATTGTGGTGACCAAGGTTGTGGTGGTCGTGGTGTTGGTGCTGTTGTTGTTGTTGTTGGTGATGGTGGTGTTGTTGGTGGTATTGAGACAGCAAGTGTTGATCAAGTTTGTAGTCGATCATAGCTGGTTCTGGGGTTGAGGTAGGAGTGGGTAGATTGACCCAGTCAACTTGTCCGTAGAAAATGTCGCCTGATACTGAAATCATGTCATTGTTTGTTGATACAGTGTTGTAGACTGCTTTCGGGTCGCAAAAGACGTTGCAGTAAGTAGCATCTGAGTCCGAGTTTGATGCCGAATTGTCTGAGTTTGAGTAGTAGTCGCTGAACGAGTTGAAGATTGAGTTGTCAGAGTGGAAAAAAGTGGACGACATTTTTGAAAATGGTTGTATAATTGTATATTGCGATATGAAAGTTGTTTTATGGGGTTAGATTAAAGAGAGTATGAAATTGAAATTAGTTGAAATAAACGATAGAAAAAACGAATGGTATTTATAAATGAATGACTAGAAGAGAATGAAATAAAAAGAATAGAGTCTTAAAGAACGAGAGACTACTAAATGAATGACGAAAAGAAAAACTAAAAGAAAAAAAAAAAAAAGAAGAAGAAAAGAACGAATAAATAAATGAATGAATAAATGAATTGACTGAATAGGCCGTTGACAATTATCGATCGAGAAGAGAAGGAAAGGAAAGAAAAGAAAGAAAGAAATCAGAAGAAGAGAAGAAAAAAATCTGAAAAAGGCGAAAACATAGAAGAATTTATTCAATTTATAACAGATATATTGAAGAAAAGAAAAAGATATGTATGTAGAAAAAGAAAATACATACACTATAAAAGCACAAATAAAAGCAAGTTCAATGGAAGTCAATTCCAATTAAAATGTCCACCCAACCATAGAGAAATTGGAAAATTGACGGTGATGATGGCAACAAATAGAAAAGAAGCACCAGCACCAGCAGTACTAAGCATAAGCAGCACCACTAAAAAGAAGCCATGAATGAAGGAAAAAAAAAATTGAAAAAGAAATCAATATTTTTATTGATTTCATTATTTATTTTTTTCAAAAGTTTCTTTTTTTAGTTTTTTTGGGTTAATATTGCGGGACTAACCTAAACCATATTCTTCCTGCTGTTTTATTTTAACCACACACATAGAATATCCATAATAACAACAATAATAGTTGCTTTTTATATATTTGTTTACTTTACCATAACTCAATTCTGGGTTGATATGAGCTTAATGGCAGTAATTACTTTTTTTTCTTCCACAACTTAGCATATGTTAAATAGCACGACACACCTGTTAACTTACCACTGTAACATTGTAACCTTCAGGCAAAAATGCTCAAGATAAGATTCTGTTTACTTTTTTTTGTTTTCCAGCTTTTAAGCTGTCTATCTATAATTGGTTTTTTGTTTCTTTTCGAATTTCTCTATTCTTTTTCAGCTCTTTTCCAACTCTTCATCATATCGTGAAAAGACAAAATACACTAGTAAACAGAATGAAAATGAACATAAAAACAAAAATAAAAGAATGTATTTGCACATATATAACCAGAGCTATTATGAGTAGATAAAAAAAAGTAATTTGGCATTCCTACAATCTCTGAACCTGTCAGTCTGTCAATCTATTTTGAAAATGTAATAATTAAAAAAATATCAACAACAAATCATAAGTAATAAAAAAGAAATATTCCCAGCACTCACATACAAATTTTCAGCTTACTCAATAACTCAAAACCCTCACCCATTTTTATTTTTTTTTTCATTTTTTTTTTCCTGAATTTTGAATTTGGGCCTATCGAATTGTGGCCTTATACAGGTTATAACCACTAACCCATGTCACTCCAATTCAGTTTTTGCAAAACAGCACACATTAACCCATGTCACATGATACATAGTAATTTTCATTTTTTTTGTTTTTTTAATCCTGTCCTTCACTCTGCCACACTAAACATTTACAAGGGTCCAGGGTTTCATTTCCTAAAACAGTCTGCCATAACCCTAATGGCATTGCCACAGCCCTAATCAGTCACATGATTCTCTCGGTTTTGGTCCACAACTGACGATTGTGTGCATTTAATCAATTTGTCATCTTGCTCCATTTGCTTACCTTACTTGCTGCTGTGGGTAGGCAAGAACGGATAGAATTATATGTACAAGTGTGTGTGCCATGCTTGGATGTGACTAGTTAGTTCATTTGATATAGCATCACGCAAAAAGGAACATTCTGGGTAGGAATATTGCTTCATTTGATTATTGAGCCCGTTTGAATGACTGTTTCCAAATGTGTGTTTGAGTGGGTGGGTTGATATGTCCTATGCCACCTCTTTTCAAGATCGCATACTGTAAGTAACGTTACTTTGAGTTACTATGCTTCTTTCAGTGCTTTTCACTGCTCTTGAAATCAGACAAAATTCCGCCAGAAACACCGGAAACACCGAAAACACCCTGAGTCCATAAGTCTCTAGACATTCTTTCTTATAGTATAAAGCTCAACATCCATGCTCTATCAGCTAAATCTTTTCCATCGGGCTATTTATCCTATTCCATCAAAACTCCCATTTACGTCAAAAGTTACATAATTTACTACTAGAGAGACCAAAGAGGGTAACTCCCAACTCTATTAGCTTTCCCATATCTATTTTTTTTCCTACTTGTAGAAATCAGTCTTGGTTCATAATTTTTTTGTATTTGAATAATTTTTTTATTATTTTTATAAACACAAAAACTGAAAATCGCCTTTTTGATCTGAAAAGTCAATCAGAACTTCTGTGAGATCAAAAAAATGTTAGCTTCTGCAACTGAAAAGAAAAGGAAGAGACAAGACGAAGTAAACAGTCTTGCTGACCTCGAGTCCGAATCCGACAGTGGCTCTCTTCTTCCTTCTCAATCCGGTTCTGAAGACGATGATGTTAATGATGGCGACGGGAGTAATAGTGATGGCGACGACGACGACGAAGATGACAATGATCAAGGTGAAGAGGTAGATATGGCCCCTGAACACGGGAAAAAAGGTCATAAAGTCTCTGCCCAGGAAATTCAAATGGTACGTGATACCGCCGAGTATTTCCTCTCTAATATTTTCAAACTACAAATAGATCAAGTTCTTGAAAACGTCAAAATCTCTCAGAAACACGAAACGAAGCTTGAAAAAGTACTACATAAACTCCACGACCTGATCTACCAAATATCAAACTCAAAGCCTTTGACCCTACCCGAGGCCGAACAATATATCACAGGCGCGATTCCTTTCTCTAACCCCAAGCCAGCAAAAGATGTCAAGTACTCTTTCCAATATCTCAAACCAGAATCAATCAACATTGTCGGCGGCTTTGCCCTAAAAACGAATATTCGTGAATTAGAAGGAAATAAAATTGATATGGTTTTGATTATGCCGAAAGATTTGTTTCAGTCGAAGGATTATTTGAATTATAGATATTTTCACAAACGCGCGTTTTACGTAGCTTACTTAGTCCAGCATTTACAACAACTCAGTAAGAAGGAAAGTCTACCGTTCGTATTCGAGTACAAGTGCATGAATGATGATCCATTAAGACCCGTTATCAAAGTCAGCTCGGAGCAAGGAAAAGGTGATTTGCATTTCGCGTCGACAAAAACTGTGATTCACATTTGTGTTGGATGCCCTGAGGACGCTTTTGAGGTGAAGAAATTAACTGCCGAAAAGAACGCCGTCAGAGTCCAATTGCCAAAAGATTCCGTCGACACTACGTTACCTGCCACGCCCCTCTACAACTCAAGTATCCTTAGCGATATGACCGCCCAGAGGTATCTAAGGCTGGTTCACGGCGCTTCAAAGGCTTGCAACAGTTTCAAAGATGCGTGCAAGTTGGGAAGATTGTGGCTGTTTCAACGAGGTTTTGCTAGCGCACCAAGTAAGGGAGGTTTTGGGCATTTCGAGTGGTCTGTCCTCATGGCTATTCTGCTCAAGGCCAAAGTCTTGATGAATGGTTACAGTAGTTATCAATTATTCAAAGGTACTCTTTTGTTTTTGCATAGGAAAAGTTTAACTACCGGTGTTCTCGAGTTCAACTTGGAAAAGGCAAAATATAAAGAGGATGAGATTGATTCTTATGTCCCCGTGGTGCTGGATACGGAGTTTAAGTTGAATGTTATGTGGGACATGTCGAGGTGGAGCTATGAGTTGCTTAAATATGAGGCGGGTGTTTCTTGTGATTTACTCGGTGATGTTGCCAAAGACAGATTTGATTCACTATTCTTAAAGAATTTAACAAACCCTGCAATTCGATTTGATGTCTATTTCAAGTATGTTTATTTCTCAATGCCAATTTTCATTGTTTATCATATTTTGGGACAAGAACAGTATTTTTACTAACTTTCTTTTTTTCTAGAGTTGAACTCCCAATACCCGACGAAGATATGACTTATACACCTTTCGAGAAGATCAAATATCCAAGTTATAAAAGATACTTCACATCGAAACTATATCGCATTTTAATAAGAGGTCTGCCTCTAAGAGTTAAACAAATAGCCCTAGTCACAAAAGATACACCCCAATGGCAACTGGACAAACGAAGAGCTCATGAAGTTAAGCAAGGTGACTACGTTCTAGTAGGACTGATTCTCAATGATCAAGAAGCTGAAAAACTTGTCACTCATGGACCCTTAGCTGAAGAGGATCCCAAAGCGGCAGAGCAATTTAGAGGATTCTGGGGTAAAAAAGCAGAGTTACGGAGATTCCAAGATGGTTCCATCAAAGAAGCTGTTGTTTGGTCTGGTCCAAACGTGGTTTCCCAAATAGTCGAATACATCATTGCAAGGCACACAGGTATAGAGGTGAAGTTGGAGCGCGAGAAGTTTGTCAAAGTTTTAAATAAAGACGACAAAAATGGATTTTTGGAAAAGCGTACGGCGTTCTCAAAGCTTGGACAAGCTCTCCAGGAACTAAAAGGGGATCTGCCGTTGCGGATTCACAGTGTGCATGCTATCAGCGCAAGTTTGCGAAATTGTGCTATAGTGTCACCAAGCCAGTTCGATCTCGAAGCCGATGATGCTATTGCCAGCGGTATCATAGAATTCGAAAGCTCAGGCCGGTGGCCCGACAACTTGACTGCTGTGGAAAAACTGAAAACTGCATTCCTTTTGAAAATTGCTGAAATGCTGGAAGCTGAAAGTAAAGGTGGGTACAAATGTCATGTTGGCACAGAAAAGACTTTGATGGAGGGTCAAGAAATAGCATTTTTGGTGGTCTTGACAGCAGAAGGATATGCGTTTAAACTTAGAGTGGCAACCGAGCGTGACGCCTTGTTTTACCGAAAAGAGAATGAAGGTTTAGAGATTGAATATAAGCGAAAGTATCTGGCATGTATATCCCACACCAGGGCTATACAAACCATGGTTACTAGATTCGAGGCATACTCGGTTACAGTCAGAATGATTAAAAAATGGTTTGAAAAGCATTTGCTCATCTCGCAAATCCCAGAACAAGTAATCGAGCTTCTCTGTCTGAAGCCCTTCGTGGACTCTGCACCCTTTGAACCCCCTGCCTCCGGCATTACAGGATTCACGAGGGTACTCGAGTTTCTTTCTACTTGGAACTGGCGAGACGAAGCTTTGATTCTCGATTTAGATGCCACGGTCGCTGATGGCATGCGATATTCCAATGTCCAGGGCCTAACAATGGATCAGATCCTGCTCACAAAATTAGAGGCTAACTTTAAACGTACCCGCGATGCAGATCCGGCTTTGAATAAGTCTTGTTTATTTATCGGCACTAAACTAGACGTATCTGGGACACTTTGGACTTCAGGTGCTAATGGCAAAGTGATTTACTCGCGTATGACGGCTCTTGCCAGGGCTGCATTTCATGTGCTGTCGTTGAACAATTTGTCAATCAAGGATAAAGCTGTTCAGATCTTCACACCTTCACTAAATGACTACGACATAGTAATCCACACATCACTACCCTCATCTATCCAACCGAGCACAGGATCTGCAGGAGGGTACAAGAACTTATCCTACAGTTTCCCACCTCTGAACGAACTGGCAATATCGCTGGCCAATCCGTTCGACTTGTTTTATGCTGATCTACAAGCGTATTATAAGTCTAGCTTGATTTTTTTCCGTGGCAAAAATGTGATTGCTGGAATTTGGTATAAGGATATAATCGAACCTCGAAAGTTTAAAGTTAATTTGGGGTTCAACACCATTCCGGTCATGGACGGACCTAAGGCAAAGAAACAAAAGACCGAAGGGTTGGTTAAGCTGAATAAATCGGCGGTTTTGGAGGAGATCGAGTTGATTGGTGGTGATCTGGTAGAAGAAATCGAGCTTTCTTAGAGAAACAAAATAGAAGAAATCAACAACAGAATGTAAACGATGTTGCGAAATATAGGTCTAATATTTTTTTTTCCTTTTGATGAATTTTTGTTTTGTTTTTTATTTCGCTCTTCCTTTTGGAATTTATCGGAATTTGTGTGTTTGGTTTTTTTGGTTGTTATACATGTGTGTTTAGATATTTGTATGTATATACATGTAAATTTTTGGCATCTTAATAGCTGAGATGTTGATCTAAAAGTGTTTTTTCGTTGTTTGTTTGCTGCCTTGAGCTTTTGTGTCTATCATTGATGGTTGTTGGTACCTGTTTTCTTACTGCTACTTACGATATTATTTGTGGGAGGATGGTTTAAGCTTTTAACACTTGAAATCTAGATATGTCTGTATAGGTTTTATTCTCTAATATTCAAATTTTATGTAGCATCATATTCTAAAGTAGTCACGTGTATATGATCCTAAACTGTAATAGCAAGAAAATTTGGTCTAGCGAATTTTTTTTCTTATTTTTTCTAAGCATTGATCTTAAATTTACTATCGCCGGTAAATAAAACAACAAAATTCAATAGAAACAAAAGCATTTGCTAATATCATTTCATCAAAGTCTCAATCGAACCTTCGAAGAGGAAAGCATTGAATTTGATAAAAGTTTTTTTCTACTTTGTTCTATCCTACGTTATTTTCCATCATAAATCGTTCGCCATCTGGGATCTCTGTACTGCCAAATTCACATTTTGCTCAATATACAATTCGGCCAAAGGCATTATTTGAATAGAATCGAAAAGAAAAATAATTAGCAAATGTCAACTCCGCAAATCACATCGTCAACAGTCGGAAGAATTTCTGACGGCTCTCAAGCTTCAGGATCGAGCAATTCTAGAAATAACAGAACCCGCGGAAGTGGTGGTGGTGGAGGTGGAAATAACAATTCGACGAATCAAAGTGGAAATAAAAAGAAGACGGCTTCAACATCAACGCAGAACCAAAAATCTCGAGATAACAACAATAGAAATAGAAAAGCCGGTGGTAACAATAATGGCGGAACAAAGGGATCTGGCGTAAAAAATCAGGCTAAGGATTTGAGTGGAAATTCAACTAAGGTACAGGAAAATGGGCAGAAGAAGGGAAAGGAGCATGATGATGTGGAGGACGAAGAAGAAGAACACGATGAAAACGCGAAATATTGCTACATTTGTACCGACAAAATCAAGATCGCAGCAATCTACCCGTGTAATCATGTCACTTGCCACAACTGTACTCTCAAAATTAGAGCTCTTATGAAAAACAAGAACTGCTCGCAATGTAGAACCGAACGTAACGATGTGATTTTCTCGAAGCAGATTGAAAAAGAGTACCAAGATTTCAAGCCTGACGAAATTGTCTACACCCACCCTGACCTCAAAGTTTCTTTCGATTCAGTTCAGACCAAAGACGAAGTCCTGCATTTGCTGAAATTCAATTGTCCGTACCGCGGGTGTGACCACACCGGTCGCGGCTGGAAAGATCTGAAAAATCATGTTTTTGAAGTCCACCACCTCAAATTTTGTAATCTGTGTATCAAGCACAAGCACCAGCTCACGACTGAGTTCCGGCTTTACACAAACCAAGAGCTATCCAAGCATGAGAGAAACGGGGATGGTAAAGGGTTTAAAGGTCATCCCAGTTGTAAATTTTGTGATGTTCGATATTACTCAGACGACGAGTTGTTTGAGCACCTGAAAATGGAGCATGAAAAATGTCATATTTGTACGAAATTGAACCCGGCTCAACCACAATACTTTAGAAATTATGACTCGTTGGAAAAGCATTTCAGGGATATTCATTATGCTTGTATGGTCCAGTCGTGCGTTGATGCAAAGTTTGTCGTATTTGAAGATGAGATTGCGTTGCAGGCACATATGATTGAAACCCACCCGTCTCTCTATGGTGCTGGGTCTTCACGCGCCAGCCGCAAAATCAATGTCAACTTTGGATCTCAATTGTCAAGCAACGATCGTTCTTCAACCAACAACAGAAACGGTAATGGTAATAGGAATGGCAATGGTTCATCTAACCAGCAAAACCAAAATTCAGGAAGAGGAAATAGAGCCCAGTTTTCAACGTTGTCTCCATCTTTTGGAAATACATCGGCTACTCCAGCACAGTCTGCAGCTCCTGAAGATGATCCAGTGGCTGTGGCCCAAAAAAGACTTGACGACAGATCTCGGAATTTTTTCAATTACGACGTTGCAAAGTACAACAAATTCAAAGAGATAAACGAGCTTTACATTGATTCACAGATCGACGCAACAAAATTGGTTGCAGAGTACAAGCGGCAATTCCCGTCAGCTACCATTGATGTTCTTGAAACAATGCTCAATGATTTCGCAAAGGGGCATTTGAATGCGAATTCAAAGAAGGTGAAAGACGTCGAAAACGCAGTGAGGGATTTGAAATTGAAACAGCAGTTCCCGACGTTGGGTAAAAACAACGTTTCTAGTTCTGCCGGCGTAGGTGCATGGGCCAGTGGAAGTGGGAGCAGTAGAAGTAGTGGTAGTGGTATGAGATCGGAAACCGCATTCCCTGCGTTACCTTCCGTTTCCAAGAAATCAGCACCAGCTCTAACAACAACAGCAGGAAACTCAAAATCAAGCACAAGATTGACATATCGATCAACCCCCGGATCGAGAACGTCAAGTCAAGTAAAGTTTTCTACTCTTTCTGCATCTACTTCCGTACCCAGTAACAATTACAATCACTCGAGCTCCACCTCTCGGTTGCAAACCTACAGCGCTGGATCTTCAAGTCTATCATTTGGTGCTGCGGGTAACAGTACATTGTCGACCACCTCTACATCATCGTCATCATATGCGGCACCGCAAGCAGCAGCGTCTAAATCAAAAGGGAAAGGAATATCTTTGGCCACTTCTGATTTCCCATCTCTCCCGGCAGGTAAAATGAAAAGAATAGATAAGCCACTGGAAATTACGGCGAAAAGAGTGGTTGAAAACGATTTGGACGAGAGTAAAATTTTGACTAAGCCAAGAAACCTTGCATCGGCGTCGTCGTCGGCATCTTCGTCAGCGCTGTCGCTGTCGTCTTTGAACTTGGACTCTGGTAAATCTAACTCGGGGACCAAGGGAAAGGGAAGGAAAAAAGATGTCATGTTTAGAATGGGTCTATGATGACTATGACAATTTAAAGATAATAACCCGAATAAAAGAAAAAAATCATAGATTAGATACATATTCATGTATGTAAAGTTATTCGTTTTATGAAGTATGTTTGGATAGGATAAAATAGCCTCTTTAACGGGGAGAGGGGGAGACCTGTTGTGCGATGTGTTTGGAGATGGATGTGGTTATGAATTTGTGATGTTCACTGTATACTCATATTTGTGCATTTGGTGAATATAATAATGAGATCTTTGACTGGTGTTTTTGCAGCTTATGCCTGTGCTTATGCCGGTTATTAGACCTATGCTTCTGTTGCCGTTGTTACTTGAGTTGTTACACTTTACTACAACTATATGCCATGTTTTGATTCTTAGCATCTTATTGAATAATAGCTATATATCTGTTCAAGATGAAATTTGAATATGGAAAATTCTAGTGATAGTCAATACAAATTTCAATATTTCGTAGTACTTTAACCAAAACATACACTGGTAAAGAATATTATACAAATACACGATTCCATATCATACGGTGTGATACAATAAATACATATTTCCAACACAAACATCTATTTAGGAACCCAAACACTGACATTCCAATCAAAATATGCAAACTCTTAACATGTTTTTTTGGTCCCTTTACCCAATCCACCCCCACTCACTCATGCCGACCAATTTTTTTTTTCTATTCCAACGTGCAGCCAAACAACAAACACAAAATGCAAGCAGCATGTAAAGTCCAAGTTATTATGGTTAAGTGGAAAAGGGAAAAGATCGTCAACAGTACAAAATTCATTAATGACAAAATAAAATAAAAAAGTGGGTTTATTGATTTACAGCGTTTGTCAATTTGAAGATCAAACAATCTAAGCGGTCCTGCACACACGCTGTAAAATCATGTTTTATTTTTTTCAGTCTCTCTCTCTTCATTTAAAAAAAAGTCCATCAAAAGTGTTTGCGTGAGTACTCAACTACTTGAATTACTACCGCCGTTAACACTGCCAACAGCAGTTCCACTAACAGTGGTAGTAACACCACCCCCACGATCACCATTATGTCTGTATCCAGTATTACCCCCAATTCGGTTCAGCAAGTTGTTCCAAAACCCATCGTCGTAAATGTTAACAACATCTGCAACCTTCGTAATCTGTTTCAATTGTAGGCCTTCATTCCCGATTCTTGAGCGTTCAGCGTCAGACAATCTGCGGTTGTATTTGCCATCGTCGCAAAGTTGGACCACTATTTGTGGGCGGGGCAGAGTACCTGACTCTTCATCAAAATACCCAAACAGCTGCCCGTATCCAATAAGGTCTTGGACATCCTCCCATTTGGCCGCTTCATTCGTGGTGGCCCCAATGTAAAGGTACCACAGGTGTTGGACTAAAAATGCAAACACGATGATACCCATCAGCAAACAGAGTATTAGTAGACACAAGCTGTACCGCGTATCATCATTGCCTGATCCAAACAAATATTCTCTGATGCCTGCGCTTGGTGGTTTCGCTGTGATCAAGTACCGTGCAGTAAGATAAGCCCCGTACCCTAGCATCACACAATTCGCGACTAGAAACAGCATGAAGTACAGATAATTCCCGATGCCCACACAGTTGTTGAGCCATACACAGTGATGATCCATTTCCATAACACAGACCCCACAAGTCGAGCAGTGTTTCGACCGTGCAGGTTTCGGCAGCTTGCAAGTCCGGCAATCATTGGGCATGAAAATTATATAATCGAAACTGTAGCTTTGCAAGGCTGAGTTCACGTTGCTTTTGGTGATTGTCCCCGGGTCAGTGAACACAGACAAAAAAAATGTCAGCAGGGGAAGCACCATGACAAGTGGAACGGATAACGAGGCGGTTAGGTGTGGATACGTGTGGTTGTAGAATAAGGTGTAGGTCGTTAAAAGGAGAACGGCATAACCGATGGGGACTAACCATCTTGCAGGGCGCTCAAGTTTAAACAATAAAGGGAGGATTTGATGGCCAGTTAGCCTATCAATGTATTTGGGAACAGCCAATAATTTCGACCTTAGCAAATCAAGTATTCCACCTCTAACAGCACATAGGTTAGTAACGTTGTTATAATGACGGCTATTGAAGTGGATGATGGATGATGTATGAAGAAATTCAATTGGGAAAAAGTCCCCCCACTCTTTCTTTACAATATACTCACTTGAACTGTGGCAGTCCTCCAAACAAGACAATTGTCAATATTATACAAAATATAATCAGCGAAACGAAATATGTTGTAAGCGACATTGCTATTTCTTCTATATGTCTTGCTGGAAAAAAAGAGTGAAAAGAAAAATGCTACCAAGAGATCATGAACTTGTTTCAAGTGGCTATCATGACACTTAAATGTATCAGGGCAAAGTGGTTCAAGATATTGGAACCCTCTCTTACGTATTTTTTTTTAAAGACACTTTTCCGAAGCCTGAAATGTCTTGGGCTAGGGTCTGTTACGCGCGCTTTTGGTAAATGAATCTGAAATAAATTAGAAAACGCGAACGCGAAATCGGCACTTTATTTAGTGGAAAATCTGTTACATCAAGGGAAAAAAAAAATTCTTATCATGGTAATCTGCGAATTTGTCTTTTTTTCGTACCAATTTGATTTTTGGAGCATTCGGTATCTGGCAATAAGAGGAACGTAATTTGTGAAAAGTTTATTCTGCTGTTAGAATAAGGATTGGAAAATTGAATCTGGAACAAGACGAAGGGTATTTGAAAAATAAGTAATGTTTAGTGAATTGACTTTTTACATTGATCCAACGTTGATCAAGATCCATCATCTCACTGTAAGTTTTCTTTCACGCACTAAACCTGAAAACAGAAGGAATCAAATGTGATTTTTATTTTCAGCATTTCACAATCAAACTAACAAGTCCATTGATATTTATTTACAAATTCCAGCTCATACCACTACTCAAATCGAATCACGCAACAATAACATCCATCCCATGCGAAAGCGATTTCTTCATAACCACCACAACCGCCCGTCTCCCCTGGACCAAACCCGTTCCTGTGACGCCATTTTGGGTCCACGACACACTCACGTACCGAGTCCGCCAGCCCGCACACCGATACTCGCCTAACCCAGACCACTTTCTGACAGGCTGCATAGTCAGATGTGGGCCAGAAATACCCGTGCGTGATCAGGAATCGGTATATGGAGTGGTACTTGCCCTGGGCGGCCGGATATCAGTACCAGGGAGTGATTGCGGTGGTGAAAATCAAAGTAGCGAGCGAAAACGAAAGAGGGGAAGCGAAGGTGTGAATGAAAATGAGAATGAGACAGGGATGGGGACGGAGGCGCGGACTGGAGGTTTTGATGGAATAATTACGCATTATATAACGACAGACGAATCGGCATCGCCAGCAGCACCGGCAATTCCAATTCTTCCACATTGGATTGATGACTGTCTTCGACTTAGACGATACGTCCCAACCGGACAATACAAGTTTCCAAACCCACCAGTATTTGAACGATACCTGCACTATGACATGGACATGAAATTTACCCACCCGCTAATACCAGCCTCGCAGGAACTTTCACTCACCGCTGTGCCGCGCCTGTTCGAAGGACTAGTTTTCAGAGTCGAAGGGCCAGATCTGCTAGTGCAATTGATTGAGGAATGCGGTGCCAAAATAGCCAGTTTTGGATGCGATTATAACGTCCTTGTAACAAGCTTTAGATCTGGGGCCGAATACGAGTCTGCCGTTGCGAATGGGAAAGTTGTGGGATCGCCTGTTTGGATATACTGGATGGTATACAAAAAGCAGTACATTTCACCGCTAGTTTACCTGTTTCACTACCCGCGGTTAAAAACAGGGCTGCCCGAATTCGAGGGACTGAAGATAACAGTAACGAATTTTAAAGGAGAAATGAGAACATATCTACAAGCGTTGATAGAAACGTTGGGCGCTAAATTTACTGGAACGCTACGGTATAGTAACACGCACTTGATAGCTGACTCGCTAGATGGGGTAAAAGTGGAAACGGCTAAATACTGGGGTGTCGAAACTGTTAACCCTTTATGGCTTGAAGAGGTGTATCAAACACAGGTACCGCTTGCGGTTTCAACACCGCGGTTTTCGCATTTCCTACCTGCATCCAACATGTCGTGCGTCATTTCGCAGACGCACATCTTGAGCGAAGTGTCAAAAGAGACCGGTTCAACACCAGGAACCGAATCAGGGCCAGGACTACGAACCGGTACTCATATCGATGCATCATGCGAATCCACACCAACAATCAAGCTTCTTCTCACAGGCTACAAGCTCAAACCATCTATAGTCTCCTCCCTCTCCAGCCACGGCATCCAACTAACGACCGATCCTTTAACCTGCACGCACCTGGTCTCACCACGAATCCTGCGCACCGAGAAGTTTCTAATCGCGCTTTCGCACCCAGTAACCTTCCTACCGCCTAGTTTCCTGACCACGTTCAACACCGAAGAGCTGCTGAGCGACAAGGCGATGGAGGCCAAGATTGGCCCGTTCCCCGAAGTTCTGGAACGAGCGCGGGCGGCGTGGCAGCGCGGCGGGCTGCTGAAAGGAGTCACGTTTGGGTTTGGCGACGGGTTGAATGGCGGGTTTGAAACGTTTGATAGGGTTGTTAGGGCGCATGGGGCGAATCCTTCGGTATTTTTGGGGGCTGGGAAGTGGAGGGCTTTGGAGTTGGAGGAGGAAGAGGAAGTGGAAGGGAAGGGGGAAAAGAGGGTGTGGGTTGTGAGGGAGAAGAAGTACTCGGTGATGAAGAAGTGGGGTGGGAAATGTGTATTGGCGGATGAATTGTTGTTGGGTATACTTAGGATGGAGTTTGAGGTGTGATTGGTGTGTGGTTCTCGATTGATTTAAACTAAGTTAAAATCATACTGATTATATTGGAGACGATAGCATTGTGTACATATAATACATGGCATTCATATAATATATTCATTTTAGCACATTTATTCACTTTATACCAGTACATGTGTGACCGTTATTTAGAACACATAAACACCGCATTGCTTGTGGTGCGATTCCGTGCGAAGCTACATTAGCTCAATTCAGAGTCATTATAATAATACCTACAATGTCATGACAAAAAAAATAAAAAATTCCTCGACATTTGTCAAAATTGAACCCGTTCTCATTTGTTAATTTTTCAGCCATGGTTTTGAAGAAAATCAGATGTCTTTCGCATTTACCGTATTTTATGCCTGATACGGATGGTTTTTGTTCTTGTACTGTACGTAGTAAAAAAAAATTTAAAAAAAAAAGGTTGAAGAGTGGAGCATATCCGGATATCGATATAGTTTTTTTCCGTTTAACTAACTGTCATATTTTATATGAGAGAGTTCATTGGTATTGGTGGTGAAGTGAGAGCGACTCGAGGGTTGGTTTTCCATTCGTATACCAATATCCCATTTGAGAATTAAAAATTTATTTGGCCTTTATAAAAATGGTATGATTTTAGTGGCAGTAGTAGCGATAATACCAGTATGAATCATTGTTTACTTTACAAGATTTTATATACAATCCAGTTATAGTACGCCATGTCCAAGCTTTATGAGCCCTGGCTATATTCCCAGTATATACACCTCAATCCAACCAAGAAGCGCACACGTCAAACGCTAGATCGGGAGAGAGGGAGGGGGGAGGAACAGACGCAAAGTTCTGCGGCACTGCAACTTTCGGACTTTGAAAACCGTCCGTCACTACAAAAATTGCCAGTTTTGTAGTTTGCAGTCTTCCAGCACAGAATTTAGAAACCAAGCGAGAGAGAAAAAAAATAAAAAAATGACATGATTTTGGAGCACCCAATGCTCGATGGTTTTAAAACAGTACAGCTATATGTACACACTGTACAGTACAGTGGTATATCGATATAAATTTAGTAGTGGGCAGTGGAGTGGGCAGGAACCGAAACAGTAGTAAGTTTTGTGAATCTTGATTCCACTTTGGAAAACCCTGGATATTTCTGCCATGATACAAGTTAACCTCCTCCTAACCAACAATCACCAACTCCTCTGCGGTTTATGAATTAAATTTTCATTATGGCTGTTGGGCTCCAGACAGCTGACGCGAGATGGTGTCATGTACACAGAGGTTTCTGTAATAGGTCGGGTCTATGGACAGGTCGTTACGATGTCGTTGGTGGTGGTGGTGAACCGGTTGGATTGTCGTTCTCGAAGATTTTGGGGGGATGGGATAGTGAGCAGTTATGACGTCTGCGGTAACCGTCGCTTTTCTTTTGGAAATAGATGAATGAATGAATGGATGGGGTGGAGAAAATTCAAAACTATCAGGTGGTTTGATGCTTGTTTTCTCGATTTGATCTTAAACATACCGCTGGCACATAGATTGAACTGTGTAGTTTAGAGTCACCTAGATACATGTACCGGTATATCATCGATAAACAACAACCACTGAAGAATGTGTATCTATATACTTGTGTAGTATGTGTAGTATGTATCCTGGGTTAGTCAAGTTAGTGGAACAAAACTAGCCAACACTAAACTGAACTAAACTAAAGTCAATAGCCCAAGATCCTCCAATGGCTAATTGTAATTGGTGAAGGTTATTCAATTTTGACATCTGATTCTCACAATGTTTGTTACGTTTCGGTGATGTTGTATAGTACGATTTCTACTCCACAAGAATAATATTGATAACAATAATAATATTATTATTATTATTTTTGCTAGGGACACCAGCTCTTTCGTTCTTTCTAGAAGATTGCCATTGTTATATCAATAGCTGGCTTCACATGTTCATATTATGTTATACTACCAGTCTTTGGTTTATTAAATACTTCATTATGGACGAATGAACAGTGCAAGATGTGGTTAACAGCAGTAGTAAACTACTAGTAGTCAGTGAAACTTGGTATAAAGATATTCAAAAAATTGACAAAAATCATTCGATTTTTTTTCTCCCCAAAAGTACAGTTAAGACTTGCAAAATAACTTTGCACTTAGCACATGTCATGCCTGTAAATCTAAAACATATATCTTATGCTATATGTTACATGTTGCACCAGCTTTTTTCACTGTTTTCACTGCCTTACTTATCTCGGCACACACAGCGATCACCATTCTTTATCTCGTAAATATCCTTTCACCTATTGATACCTCATCGTCAACAATCTAATCTAATCTAACCCACTCCTCTCTCCACTCTTTCCCTCTTTCTTTTTTTTTTTTCTTTCACAATGCAAGTCTTTTCAAAACTTTACGAAAAACTGAAATTTTACACAAAAATCACAGCCGTTTTCTGCTCGTTCCTAGCATCTGCCGCGTTTGGCACCGTCGCCGCAATCGCACTCTACCCCTTCGGCAAGCGGCTTCTCACCCAATACCTCGTTGCCCGGCTCTTCTACAACCTCGTCAAGCCCATAACCGGGCTCTCAATCGAGGTCCAAAACGAGTCCACCCTTCTCACCTCGGGACCCCCGAGCGTGATCCTCAGCAACCACCAGTCCGAGCTTGACGTCTTCATCATCGGCCGCCTTTTCCCCAAGTACACGACCGTCACCTCGAAACATATCTTCAAGTACGTCCCGATCCTTGGATGGTTCATGGCGCTTTCCGGGACCCTTTTCCTGAACCGCCGCAAAACGGCACAGGCTATAAGTACCCTTTCAGACGCGGCCAGGACCTTGCAAAAGGCGAAACAGAATGTGTTCATCTTCCCGGAGGGAACGAGGTCGTACACGAATACACCGAGAGTGGCAGACCTTAAAAAGGGCGCGTTTTATTTGGCGGTCGAGGCACAGGTGCCCATCGTCCCGGTCGCCGTGGCTAACACCTCGAAGGTCTGGAGGTGGGGAGAGGAAAGACTCGGTAAAGGCGTTATTAAGATTAAGGTGCTGGATAAGGTGGAGACGAAAGGATTGGGGAAGGAAGATGTGCCGTTGTTGGTTAGTGCGGTGAAGAAAATGATGGATGAGGCGGTGGAGGAGTTGGGGTATGCTGGGGATGAAGAGGAGGAGCGTGAGTTGGTCAATCAAGATGATGATAATGATGATGGTAGTACTGTTGTGATGGAGCAAGACGGTGAGCAGCAACCGTTGATGGAGAGTATGGTATAGTTGGAGACGATTTGGTAGAAGGAAGTGGTATATATAGAGGTAATTAATATAAGTTATATACAATATTTTATATAATTTATCATGGTGTTTTGGTTTTGATTTTGAAGTGAATGTGTTACAATTTCAATACTTAAATTAAGTGTTTGGATCTATACATCAGTCGTTTATCATCTATGTATTCGTGCTGTTGATTTAGTCAATCAATCTACTCAGATATATTTGCATATTCACGCTTTTTCCCTTATTTGAATGTCCATACACGTACTGTAAGTCCATATATAACTCGATCCAGTCCAAGCCAAATTTGTCAAGAGAATTTTCCAAGGTTGGAATAATTTGAAAGAAATAAAGAACTGTGAATTTCTGACTTGCTAATTTATTGGCAGTATACTGTCACTAGAAAGTGCCAGGAAAGATATTTGAAAATGTAATCCTTTTCTATTTACTGTACGAGCACTGTATCAATCATGATTGAATCATCACTGTATAGTTATTTATGGGTACAGATAGATATGAATTTTAGAGCACCAGAACCAAACTGGTTCAATAACTGTATGTAATATACTGTACGGATCCAGATTCTGTTTCATTTCTTTAACTATTTAATATACTTTCCGGGGTAAGTTTTTCAATACATTTCATTTTATGGAACAGAACCTGTATAACACAGTATAAACAATAAACCAAAACACGATAATATAATATCGGATACTATATTGTAGGTCATAGCATAAAAAGTCCGTATCAATATGGCTACGGACTTTGTACACTTCTTATGGTACAAAATGGTAATATTGGAACACCAAAATCTTTGGTCAGGTATCAAAGAAGTCCGTATAATATATACTAGACTCTTTTCGCTTGATGTATGGTACGCATTTTGTTTTTATACATTTCGTCCATATGTACCAGCATTAATCCTCTGAACTGGCCGCGCTACGATAGTTAATACTGCTACTGAAAGTATCTAATATTATTTTTGGTTTGTATTTTTGAGATTCTGTTCTGAGATATAGAAGAACGTTGGTGAGCTTGGTACACAAAGCTAGAGTGCGCATATATAGTACTGATATTTTTTTTCAAGCTTTTTCTGTATCTGAGAAGGTTATGTGGAATTGGGGAAGGTGGTGTGAAGTGTGTGTACAATTTTAGATCTTTATATCTTACGTTTATCTGAAGCGAGTCTGCATAAGTTGATTTTGGATTGTGTAGGCTGGAGCGGTGCTAGGGAGCGCAATCAGGATTGTGTGATGTTATCTTCTTATTATATCATAGCAATAGGAGATAAGTTTATATTCTATTAGAATACGTGAATTGAACACTGAATTCATATATTGTGATAGTTGATTCTTTCGTGTTGGCCATATACAATTTGATAATACACCTATATCTTTCGATATCCGATATAGCATTAACGCTACGTAAACTACAAAAAGAATAGTTATATCAACAATCATTCTTTAACCAACCAGGAAACCCGCTAAACATCAATCTCTATTGAAGCTATTTCCAACCAACGTTTTTTAAAACGTCCTAAAGCACAATCATACGTAAATTAGCCAACTATCTGCAACCGAATACAGGACCCTCTAATTTCCCGACCGTTTTATTTTTTTTTCTTTCTTCCATTTATTTTTTTCTTTGAAATTTATAATGGCTCACCACCTCGCGATGACCAATTTTCTTTTAAACACAACCGTCTTCATTTGGGATGAGAAATAGAAAAATAGTGAGATGTTGTTGATGATAGTGATAGTGATCTATTTTTAGATCTTTTTTATGATATTATCTTCTTGGGAAAGGAAAACATTTTGGATACTTTAAAAGTATGCACGTAAATGGAATCTGAAAAAAAAAAAAGTGTTCAAAACGGTTTTTTATGGTAATTGATTGACTTTTTTATGAGCTGAATGAAAGAAGAAAAAAAAAAATGAAACTGTTATCAAATTGTAAACGCAGCATACCATATATCAGTAAACAATATACACATTTATCCACAATCAATCATGAATAACAAGTTACAATTAAACGGCCCCAGTCCAGGTATCTAACAAAACTAAAAACTACAGGTACAGATGTCTGATTCTATAAATAAATAAATTGTCAACTGTCAATTCAAACTCCCCCAAGATCTCGAGAAACCCCCCATATAAGCCACCATCTTTTTTCAGAATCAGAACCACCGGCAAAAAGGGGTAAAAAGACAACAATGCAAGGCAAACACACAAACATGTCCGTCCCACTTTTGTTAGAAGCACCGATTGGCAAGCACAGTATATAATGTATATCTTACAACAGTCTGTGGTGTGGCAAAATGTGTCTCTGATAGTATTCGTTTTTTTTTTGTTTAGTCTAATCCCAAAATTGAACAGGTTTGGTTTGGGTTGTATTCTCTGTTCTATCAATATGCCAGTACCTGATCTGTTTTTTTAAAATCAAAAAGTGGATCTTTTGCTTTATGGAAGATGGAGAAGAATTGAAAGAATGAATGATTGAATGAATGGAAAAAGCCGTTACATACCTAAAACTACAATCAAGACTAAAAATTAGTTCAAGATCAAGTTATACTGTAGTATCATGATACAAAAAAACATGTTTTGAGTGTCTTTCCTTTAACATTCAATGACAACTAAAATAAATTCAATAATAATAATTTATTCGTCTCTCCATATAGTACTCTAGCACGTGCAGTGGTCTTAATTGGGAATAAAATTATACGTTTTGGGAATAACCCGTTTGGATTTGGTTTTTAGAAGGTTTCCAAAAAGAGCCTAACCATGGCTTGATTGGGACATTGGGTGGGAAAGATAGACGGATGGTTTAGTTGGGTTAGATAACGTGGAGGTGGGTTTATCCGACGATGTTGGTTTTGTGAATTTTTCAATTTAGCACTTTTGGATTACTATTGCTGGCATGTTGGACTGCTCAAGAATAACAGATGTAACTTTGACTAAAAAAAAACGTAGGTATAGCACATTAACTAGTACCAAAAGAAGAGTTCACATTCATAAGCAGTTTATGTATATTATCGTACAGTATAATGTAGCCATACATATATACACTCATCAATCAATCACTGTGTGAAAAAAACTATTCTGCGCTTAAAAAATGTCGGAACAAAAATACATGTCCTCCAAACTAAACAAAAAAATACGAAATACCCCAAATGCTTCAATTATCCACTTAACCACACCCCACCCATCATCCACCGTAACATTGGTCAAGGGTAAGGTCCTCACCGCGCAGCAGAGAATCAAAGCAGCAGCGTCCCAAATTGGTAACGTAACGTTTAGTAATGTAAGGCAAGGCAAGGCAAGGCAAGGCGAGGCAAGTTGAGGTGAGGTGAGGTAAGGTACCCGAATGAAATTCAGTTGGATTGTCTAATGATTTTGCCACCCTTAGAAATGGGTCCGGTACTGGTATGTGTCAATGAATAATATAAATTTAATATGGCATATTATATATTCAGTTTGTTGCATTTCATTTCTTTGTCATTTAGTTGAACGGTATGTAATATAGTTAGCTCTCGTAATGAGCGGTAGATTGGGATATGGAATGTCATCGAGATCTGCTTCAGTTTAGTAAAGATATTCGCAGTTGTCTCAAAGTTTTCAGTGGTTTTCCATGTAGATTATACGGGTTCCGAGTGAGCCGTCCTAGCCTAAGGCTCGACTCAGCCCAGCTCATCACCACTCATTAGAAAACACCATCTTTCATTGTGAAAACCTTATCATAAGCCACTCTTGTTCATATAAATGCGTTTGGTTTGAATACGTCCCGGTTTAGATTGGTTTTTGGCGATTGGGAATCGAATATCCATGTTCTCAATTTCTTTGTATGTAGTATCATATATTCGATTGTGTACTAGTATAGAAGTGGGAATGGGAACGGGAACGGGCCTGGTATACTTGGATTCTAATTGCCGCGATTACGCTTTTTTTTCAAGTAAATAAATGCTTTCCATCAGAACTCATGGCTCAAATATCGTCCACTTTCACTCTTTGTCTAAAACCAACCTCATTCTTCTCTTTGACATTCATCTACCCTCGGTCGATACAATTTTCAAAACAAGCTACAATCCACTGATTCTTCAATACACCTACACTCATACTGTCAATGGGTATAAGATCTATACGTACAATATATAACCACACACGCCATATCCACACAAATCTGTCTTCACACAGTAGCTCTAGTAGTACACGGAAATCGACAAAATTAGCTACCACGATCATCATCGGTAATCCAAAAAAAGATCTTAGATCATGTCGTTTAGAGATAAATAAACAAAAACAAAAAAAACGGCACAATACCATCTTGGATGTACTGTACAGTACGTACACACTCGTGTACGCAACCATGATATCATGTTTATAAAGGTTCTTTTTTGACCTCGTTTCTGGGTTTTGTGACACTGTACTGTACGAGATCTTGTTCTTCTTGTGGATATCGAAAGGTCCTTTGGTCGATTGTTTGATTTGTTTGGTGGTTACCAGTGGAAGGGGAAAAGTCTTTTGTTGTTGTATATAAGCGTATTTTGGATCTGAATTGGTGTTAGTAAAGGCTGTACTTTACCAAACTTTATAAATTTTCACAGTACTATGTTCTATGCCTATTTAGGAAATTCCTTTCTGGGATACTGTAAAGTTAAGCTCTCTCGAGTATGATACAACTTTTTATTTTCTTATATCGATCAAGAATTTAAATTCCATACTATCTATAATAGTTACGTTCACATCAAACTGCAATATAGTAATACTACACCTTGAAAGTCCATCACACCATATTGTAACAAGTAAATGTAGCAGATATCCTTAAACAATCTTCTCTTAGTATTGAAAGATGTGGTCAAATCGTGTGCATTTTTCTTTTCTAAATTCATGATACCAAAACGAGGAAACCACTTGATCTAATAATATTCACAAAGCAACATGCCAGACCATCAACACCAGGAGGTCACAAAAAATAAAGAAGATGACGACAACAACCACCATAGGAGTAAACCAACCTTCTTGGAAATGCCTTTAAACACACCTCTAGACACCTTGTCTCGACCGCCTACCCTCACTTTTTCATCTTCTAGCAACTCATCACCATCTATAGTCCGCTCAGAAAGAAACTTTCGCGTCCATAACTCCGCCAACCAAAATGCTCCAACGCTTCCACCAGAAAACAATTTACCCAGTGATACCACAAACCCAGTACGCCAAAAATCACTAATCCGCAAAGACCGGTCTGTTATCACACCCGAGAGTAGAACTTTTTTCTACAATAAACATACCAGCGAGTCGCCGGGAATGAAGGTCTTACCTTCGTCAACTGGAAATACTCCTAATGACTATGCTAACAGCTTGGGCCAAACTGGCAGTTCAGCAGCACTTGCAAAAAATGAAGATGACGAAGAAAAGATTAGAAATGATCATGACAATATAGACGAAAAAGAAAAAGATGGAACCAAAGTAAGTCTTCAATTTAGTTCGATTGAGCCTAGACAAATTTCAGTATGGAAAGTGTACTGCAACATTATTACTATAATGTTTCTCCCTAGTATTCTCAGATGGATGGGAATAGTTAGCAAAGAGCAACAACAAGCATGGCGAGAAAAAATGGGCCTCATATCCATAATTGCCTACCTCACAGTTTTCGTTGGCTTCTTCACTTTCGGCTTCAACTCAGTCGTCTGTGGTGCCACCCTCCCAAGAACCCATTTCTCCAGCATCCCACCCGACTCCGTGGTTGTGCACGGTGTCACCTTCGACATTTCCAACCTCAACCACCCCAAAATTCCGCAGCTCAGACAGAAAGTTAAAACCACACGTCGTAACGGGCGCCGCAAACTCACGTTCAGTCTTAAGCCGGGAAACTCTACGTCCCTGCTGAACTACGCGGGCGGAATGGATGGCTCGTTTCTGTTCCAGAACGTGAACGGAAATTGTAAATCGTTTATTCTGCCGGCGGAGGGCGTCGACCTGAAAAATAGTACGTTTGTTAATGATGAAGGAGAATTTTCGCAGTACTTCCCGTGTGTCATGCTTGACTTGCAGGGGAAATTTGTGTCGCCGTTGGAAACGCGAGACGAAAATGAGGTTTATGGGGTTAAAATACCGAGCTATTCAATCGAGTTTAAAGACAGTTGTCACTTGGGCGCACATGCCAGAGAGTCGTTTTACGAAATGCAGAGGCATAAGGATGTTTACTATTCATGGGAAGATGTACAGAGATCTGAACGACCACTAGTGGTATACCTGGGTGATGTTATTGACTTGTCAAGAATAAAACTGTTAAAAACCGTACAACTGGCAGAACCTTTAAAGTCTATTGTGGCCAGTATGGAGGCTCTCAATGGGAAAGACATATCAACTTTGATAAGCGCAAATACAAACACTCGGCACGCTGGTAAATGTCTTGTTGAGCTAGCAAAAATAGGTGTAATTGAAACGGATTCGATTGGGTGTATTACTTCCCACGTCGTTTTATTCCTATCACTGACGTTCATTTTTTCAATTGTCCTGGTCAAATTTGCGTTTGCGCTGTATTTTGAGTGGTTCTTGTCTTGGAGACTGGGAACTAATTTTGAGCATATTCCACTGACAAATGCGGCTGCTAGTATAAAGACTATGGCAACTGGGGTTTCATCTCTGGCAGAAGTTATCACTAAAGTTGTCAAAAAATTTGACAAAGAACTTCATCATGAAGAAATTGACAATCTTCCGGCCATTGCGACGGCCTCAACTGAAGGTATGACTGACGAAATGCAAAATAATGAGGACGGGAGTTGCGGTAGTCGCGAAGAAAATGAACCAGGATATCGAACCAGTCAGACTGTAGAATCTGTATTTTTGAAAGGAAAAGAGCCAATTCATACACTATTTCTTGTCACATCCTATTCCGAATCTGAAACAGGGATCCGGTCAACTTTGGACTCACTTGCCACATGCAACTATCCTTCCGACCATAAGCTAATTGTGGTAATCTGTGATGGGCTTATCACCGGGTCAGGCAACAGTCTGTCAACACCAGAGTACGTACTATCAATGATGGACAATTTTGTGGTCAAGCCAGAAAACACCCCTGATCTATCGTATGTTGCAGTTGCAATTGGTGCACGAAGGTTCAATACTGCACGCGCGTATGCTGGGTTTTATAAATATAATGATGCAACTGTACCGCGCGAGAAACAGGTTCTTGTGCCCATGGTTTGTATTGTCAAATATGGTGACGAGTGGGAGCGGAAAACGGCCGGTGTCAAACCGGGAAATAGGGGCAAGAGGGATTCACAAGTGCTGCTGATGAGCTTTTTGCAAAAGATTATGTTTAATGAAAGAATGTGCGATTTGGAAAATTACTTGTATTTGTTGATCTGGAAACTGGTGGGGAGAGATGTGATGGATTATGAGACTGTGTTGATGGTTGATGCTGACACTAAAATTCTGCCAGATTCGCTTGAGCATTTGGTCAGTTGTATGATGAAAGATCCAGATATCATGGGGATATGTGGAGAAACCCAGATTGCTAACAAGACAGAGTCCTGGGTGACGATGATTCAAGTTTTCGAGTATTTCATTTCCCACCATCTGACCAAATCTTTCGAGTCAGTTTTTGGCGGTGTAACATGTCTTCCAGGTTGTTTTTCGCTTTACCGAATCAAAGCGCAAAAGGGCCCAAAAGGGTATTGGGTGCCAATTTTGGTCAACCCGGACATTGTTGAGAGGTACTCGGAGAATGAGGTTGCAACGTTACACCGGAAGAATCTACTTTTACTTGGCGAGGACCGGTATTTGTCGACACTGATGCTCAAGACTTTCCCGAAGCGAAAACAAATGTTTGTGCCGCAGGCCAAGTGCGAGACCATTGCGCCGTCGAACTTTAGCGTGCTTTTGGATCAGAGACGGAGGTGGATCAATTCGACTGTGCATAACTTGATGGAGCTTGTGATTGTGAAGGATCTGTGTGGGGTGTTTTGTGTTTCCATGCAGTGCGTGGTGCTTATTGAACTTATTGGAACGTTAACGTTACCAGCAGCTCTTGCATTTACGGTGTATCTACTTGTAAAATCCGTTGTTTCACGGCCCATTCCAGTGTTCCCACTGGTTCTTTTGGGGTTTATACTAGGTCTCCCCGGGCTTCTAATTCTTGTTACAGCGCACCGGTGGTCGTATGTACTATGGATGGTTATATACCTACTGTCGCTTCCAATCTGGAACTTTATCCTGCC